>JAQFZY010000188.1:0-41335 GCA_034696285.1 Hypogastrura burkilli
GAGCCAACCTCGCTAAGCGGCGGAGCCGCGTGCGCAAGTATAAGACACGAGCCGAAGGCGAGGTCGTTACTTGTATAATTTATATTACTTATGGAAAATAAATATGATCTGCAGACGTTCATTCTCTTTTCCACGCCACGCTGTGTTCTGGTCAGTACAAATTAAGCTAATTTCACATCTCCATCAGCGTACGACCAAGTCCAAAAAGAAATAAGAATTGACCTTAGAGTTCGAGCACGCTATTAGAGGCCACCTATGAATATATACAAAATCCTAAAGGCTTGAATATGAAGTCCCACATCCTACTACATTGCAATTACGTGTACTAAGCTAAACGCTAAACTCATTAACTTGAATTCAGCCGACCAATGTCCAGCGACCTTAATCCACTCTTCTGTAGTTTACAGGATAAAAGAGACGCGTATTATTTGCTCACGTCATGTCCTGAATACAGAAGGTGAGTTGAATGAGTAAGAAGGAATGCCTCGGAATGTCTTGTAATGAAGGGAAGAGGGAAATGGGAAGAGCCCAAAATTCTAAAATGAAGTGTCTGATCAATCCCCTGACCAAAAGTGACATAATAGACAAGGAAAAAAAACGCCTTCTCAAAGTGGCCGACGTTAACATTTAGCCCTTCACCGTCCGTCGAGCGGCTCTGAAGCTTGTGAGTAATAATTCAAAGATCTTAATCTGCACTCAGGCCTCATCAACAGCCCCTCACCTCGTTTCAACGTTGGATTAAGAAGAGAATCTACCAAACATGGCTTTACGCGTTCAATAGATATTCACAAGTATTTAACTTATTGGCCTTCAACTTATATAAACGGCATGCCATTTTAAACTTACGAAGTTTAACGAAAGATCTTAACTGTCAATGAAATGCTAAAGTTCATGAATGGAAGTACTCCAATGGGTAGGGAACCGAATATTCCATAAGCTTCGAACTTATTAATTAGTTCAAAGTTCAAGAGAACACAAAATTAGTAGCTTCACCGAAGGATACGCTTCGAAATCCTTGTCTATCAATGGTTGGGTGAAAAAAGGTGTGAAGAGAAGGATGAGACATGAACAAAATTAATGATGAAAAAAATTAAGGATTTTGTTTTCTCAAAAAAACGAGCTCTTCTAATAAGCAACCTACGATAACGATAGGTACTTGTAGAAATTCATCCATGATTATAGGTATCTGTATCGTACCCTTGTATGAGAGGCTACAGAGCTCTCTACTCAGGACTCTGATATGAGTTCCGTTGGTTCCTCCAACAGAGTCCAAGTTGAGTGGAATAATGATGATTTGGACTAGGATTTTTGGTCCTCAGGAGGTCTAGGAAATGACAAATGAGAGCAACAGCAGGTAGCTCTCACCAGCAGGGGGGACTTACCGGCCCGGAAAAATAACCACCAAGGCAAGACGGAGGAATAGGAAGAATGAAAAAAATCCATCTCAAATCTGCCAAACTCAACTACCTACCTGCCGTCATTATTTTGAGAGAACCAACCAAAAAAAACTATCAAGAAAAAAAAAATTATAACAAGGAAACTAATTCTTACACATTCTCCACATTAGCTACTACGTCCTGCGCTAGCATCAGTTTGAAGTGCAAAATTGATGTTTGGCAGTATCAAAAAATTCAAATGAACTCCCAGCACAACACTCTTACCGTTACCCATCCATGGAAACTTGTTGCAGTTGATGAGTTTACAGCCTGCACTTGGCCTATCTTATTAGCATAGAATTGATGAGCCTAACCTTTTTGAAGGGCCAGGGAAAGGCATATAGAGGACCGACCATAATTCCTCAATCTATCACTAACCACAAGTACTACGGAAAAAGGATTTTCCACAGCATACCGAACCATTATATAACAACATGCAACCCACTTCCCATCTCCACTCCGAGGGCATTTGAATAGATGCTGAAAACGTAAGGTAGGAAGATGAATGAGACGTTTATTAGAGCCAGGGCAGCTCCTGCATCTGCATTGTTACTAGCTCAGGCTCCTTGTGAGGTCTTTTACACTAATCGTAAGGCCGACCATGCCCGCTAAATGACAACCTTCATATAGGATCAACGTAAACGAAGCAAGCTTAGAATCCCACCCAGCCTACAGTTCACACATCAAGTGACTGGACTCGGAAGTATATTTAGTAATTATAATGCTATTCACATTTCATAAATCTGATTCCTAATTTCCCGTACGCTAACATCCATAACCCCCAACTATAGAACGAAGGCGTATGCTTCTCCTCAACACTAGGTGCTATCATGTATTAGTATTTAAAAAATAAAATACATTTGACGTATAAATACCAATATTCACAAAATTATGAATTTCTGAATCTGAACAACAGCCTCAAATTCAGACCCGGAAAGTTAAGGGAGAAAGCCTCCTCGAGCCCGAACGGCCTGGTATATACATACATGGCAATGGCATGATGGAGGAAAACGTGGAAAACACATTAAGTTAATAAATTACAAATCTGTCCCCTTTATAAAGTACACATGGAGGGAGCATAGGAGGTTTAAAGGATCCAATACACGAAATAACTTAAGTCCGTCGAGCACTTCGTGGCGGGTTGAAGCTAAAAAGGTTTCGTTCCGAAAATTGCCTGCTCCAGAAACGGAGCCCGCTGCTCGGGAGCAAGAAGAATTAATGTGACTGCCACAAGAGTTCAATTAGTCTGACTTTACAATAAAAGGGGAAATTGATGAGGCCCATCAGGGAGGTGAATACAGGGCTTTGACAGGGGAGAAGAAAAACGATTTGAAATGAATTTGCCATTTTTACCCAGACCTACGGGCTACCATTATGGGCGTACTATAGCCCGGACACACCCCGCGAACTCGGAGCTACTAGGCACATAAATAAGTATATACTATTTTCCCATCTACTAATACAAATCCAGTTTGGCCTGTCACCCGGGCTCTGAGTATAACCGTCAGACATATTTCTATTCATTCCTTAGTTTCTTGGCTGAATTAGACCCCAGAACCTCCCTCCTGTCACACGCTTTGATTTATTGATAAAGGCACAAATATGGGGGAAATGAAATGAAAAAAAGTAAAATCATAAATTGAACAAATAACCTTTCTAGCTTTTTCGCAACAAAAAAGGAAACCTCTCCCACATATCTTGAAAATTACACGACGCCTTGAGGCTACCTATTAATCTGCTCAATTTCCCTCTACCTAAACATAATTTATAGTTAAAACAGTAATGGACTACTCAACTGGTGTGCCACTAGTGTGTAGTTGTCTCTTAACTATATAAATTACTTAACACAAATTCTTAATCGTAAACGACTACATTCGCTTTTACTCAAAATTGTCGTAGTATTATATGAAGAGTATTATATTAACCGTTTTAAACTCAGCTATAAATAGAAAAATGAAAGAGATCACAATCAAATCCTTTGAAGGTTGTCTTACCTGAATGGAAAGCCCCGGCAGTATGAGTAGGACATATTGGATGAAATGGCAAAGAGCTCCATAACTACGCTCAGGAACGTAATCCCTGCAGCACTCTTATTCCTGAAAATCTTCAGTATTTGTGGTACTTTTACTGAAAAATAAGATACATATATATTGTAGTAAGCTGGACCAGCGACAGGGAGCAAACTTTGCGGAAATTTCATATGGTAGAGCGGATTTTAGTCTAATGAAAAGCGTTTGCATAAATACAACACTTCAAAGTCAGAACTAAAAAGTATTAATTAAATTTACGCATATTCAGTAAATACGTTAAACTCTCATAAAGCTTAAGCTTAATTTAGCAAGCTTATTTAATTCCGTAAATTCTTTACTGCAGACGCTGTTTTCAAATTTCGTGTGCAATAAACAAAACGTTTTAATTTTCAAAATTTTCACTCCACTTCCAATCCGAATACTAATTAACTCAGGTTAAAGTTTACTTTTAGATTTAACATTCAGCTTACCTAAAATAGAGCCCAGAATAATTCCAAGTCCGAGACCTTTGCTGAGCCCATATTTCAAACAGGGGACTGTGAAAATAGAAAATCAAGTAATAAGTATTATACATGTCCTATTTTTAACAATAACAGTTTTAGTTCGAACAATGTCCGCCGTAGATAAATTACTATAGTTCAATAGTTTACATTTAGTCTAATGTATCAATTCCAAATAAGTACTTGCATACTTAATTTGAATGTTGCAGAAATAGAAGGAAGCGTGACACCAAGTTATTTGTAAATTCACTTCACTGAACGCACTAGAACTATTTTTAAATTCATATACCTGGACGGTGACTTTGTATTGTCGCTATGGGACCTGAGACCTGTCCAGTTTGTTTACCAGCATTTTGTTTACCCGTAATCTGAAGCAAGAGTAAAGACGGCTCTGGTTCTGTGCGCTGATTCAATAAATCATCAAAATAAATGCTGTACACCCAATCCACATTCATATTACACGCTTCAGCATAATTTGAGGGCATTCGTGGATACTTTATTTAACTCATCATATAATTAATGTTGGATACTAAAGAGTGAACAATACTATGGATCTTATTTCAAAATTTATTTCTTGGAACGCATCGGGTCAAAAGAAAAACCCAGAAGTAAGGCTGACGCCGACGATTGGATTTGATTACCTTCCGCCTGAGGTATTGTAAGATATGACCTATAGCTATAACTATGACTTATGGCGAGAATAACAATTCTAATTGAAGATAGTGGACCCTGATTTGGCTTGCAGGTTACAGAAAAGATATGGGAAAATCTTAGCTCTGCCGATCACAAGATTCTCCGACAAGTATGTAAGAGATTCAAAGGGGAAGTCGACACCAATATCGGGGTCCACGGGCGCCTGGACGGAACCCGAATGAACCAGGCTTGGATTTCCTCTGTCAAACTTCTCAGTTTGAATGTTGAGAACTACCAAAAAGTTAGGATCCCGCTGGCGGACTTCTGGTGGAATACTAACTCCGTCCAAAGACTTGTGATTGTCCAAGGTGGACTCTCCTATTCCAATGCAAAATGTCTGTTCTCCCTCTTCACTGGACTCAAGGAGCTAACGCTGGCCCCAAGGAAGCTGTTAGAAGCTCACAGCTGTGGAATTTTGTCTCAGAATCACAATTTGCTCACTTCAAACGACCTGCCTGCAATCCTGTCTGCTGTGAAGCAGAACAAGAGGCTGGAAGTGCTCAACGTGAGCCTGAACCGAGTTAATCCAAGCACACGGCGCTATCGTAACAATCATCGGGTGGACTGGGACGCTGTTGAATGGATTCGTTTCGAGGCTCCGATACGAGAGCTGAGTATCAGTGCCCCGGACCTCGACGTGGACGGCCGACGAGTCTGGTTGCGGTTTTTGGAAAGTCAATTTAGCCTCGAAAAGTTGGTGTCGGACATTGGGCTCATCAATCCGTCCGACCTCCAGCCCATCATTCTACGGACAGCCAGTAGCCTGAAGAAAATCGCACTGCACAACATGGCCTGCTCTGAAAATAATACTTCGTGTATTTTCAACTGGGCCGTTTTCAGTGAGTGTGATAACCTGACCAGCCTAACTATCACTGCGGACCGAAATGGTACGAACACAACGTAATAATTTTGTTCATGACAACCACAAGTTACCTAATGAGTACTAGTCTTAGCAGGGTATATATACCTGGCCCCCTGAGCCGAGCCTAAGTGAGGTTTTAATGCTGATTGACTTTCTAAATAGGGGACGAAAATTCCTTCTACTTGTTCTCCACGAACATGTACAAGTTTCGATTTGAGCGGCTGGAGGAACTGGAACTTGATCATGTCCGCCTCACCACCAAAGTCTTCTCACGCCTGCTAATCTGCGCTGTGAGGAGCATGAAGGTTTTGAAGCTCCACTTCTACAAGATTGAGCTAACCAATACACTCTACGATGAACTGGACTGGGCCATCCACTACGGATGTTTCCAATATCTATCCCTCGCCGAACGAACCCAACGATTTCAAAACGAAGAGAACTTCTTCGAAGACATTGTTGCTACTTGCTGCATTGATACAAAGTACTGGCACGAATGTTCCTCTCCCGCGCCCGGTTACACTCTGGTGGAATATACAAAATGGGAAGAGGGGGAAGGGCCTGCCGTTGTTGTCAAATAGGCAAAGCTATAAAGTAATATCACACTCCATACGGAAAAGCTAAAAAGAAATAAAGTACTTACGCTATTATTACTTATGACTCAACCAACAGTTCCTATTTATGAAGTAGGTACCTTGTTACATTAAGTTTTGATGATACAAGCAATTTAAACAGTAACTACTAATGAACAAGCGCACTAACTGCATAAAAAGCTGTGCAATAAATATACAAGACTTATAAGTTGGACCAAACCAATGGAAATTCTACCTTATCTACTACGAATCACCGTAGACCAAACCAATGGAAATTCTATCTACTACCAATCACCGTAGCGTAGACCATAATGTGCCAGTTATTCCTGGATCAATAAAAAGTGTATTAAAAAAAAATCAGACAAAATTCAGGCCTCAAGAATGCAGAGGCATTTAAGTTGAGTTGAGGTTCGGTCTTTAGTTTCAGTCAGTACACCGCTGTTATGTATTCGGATTTGTAGCACATAGCACCTACATATTAGTATTAGCAATTCCAATTAGAATTACCCATTATGTTTTTTTTTCAGAAATACAACCATACAATGATCATAGGCATCTGAGAATCTGAGCACCGTTGTTAGAGAACCATCTGCGATGTGTTCTAATTTCTAACTCTAATCTAAACTAAGACCAACGTTTGCTGTATTACTCACAAAGTCACCGGTAGGGTACCGACCGATTATCGATTAGCGAACACGAAAAGATACACCTAATATTAACAATATAATATAAGTACAGTAACATTTTCTTTAGTCACTGCTGTTATTATGTATTAGGTAAGTATAAACTCACCGTCAGTAAAATTGTACTCTATGAGGAATTTGTCGAAGCAGGTCTCGTTCAAGATTGGGGACAAGATGAGCCGAAGGTTATCCATGGCTGAAGTTGTGTGACTATTTACTTAATAAAGATACTTAACAGATTTATACTCAATCGATGAAATTAATATGACAGTCAGAGACAGCCAGCCGGACAGACAGGCAGGTGACAGGCAAAAGGTAAAGTTGAATGCCGGACAGGGAACACGGAAAGGAGCTCAAAATATTTCGTATCTCGTGTACTGTTGTGTACTCGTGGCAGGAACCACTACTACTGACGTCACGCCTGACTTTTGAGCTAGACTGTTCAAGCTCCAAATCCAAAGGATTCCAGAATAAGAGGCCTTCCTCTTCAACATATCATGTATTCATAAAGCCTAATCGTACTAATGCATTTTTAAACAATTTTAAATATTTGCATTTACAAGATGAAACAGTTCTAAAATTTTCGAAAACAAATGTCAGAAAGTGGGTTGGGAGTTGGGGCTTTCAGAGCCGTATCTACATACGTAAATTCTTCATAATGTATTGCGCCAAAAACAAACGAGGGTGAAAGCTGCGGTTTAACTAAAAGTTTTAACCCTGGAAACCATTACTATTCCTGTACCAATAAGTTAACTTTTAACTATATATATATATAGGATATAATTCCCATATGAACATTCAAACCTGACATATATTTGTTAATGCAAATAAATTCTGCAAAGAATTACACCTTTTAATAAATTTGTCAATTCTATCGCGGTACCTGGTGTGTCACGATTGTGTCTTTTAATAAATCCGTTTATAACAACAGTTTTGACTTTTTATGTCATATGTAATTTGTAATTTGTAGTCGATCTAATTGTCTGGTTTTATGTAGTATCTGAAATTTGCACAACTTGACCTGTTGACCCTTTAGGAGGTTACAGTTTCAATTAACAACATCAGTTACTACCCTGGAAGAGACGCATAAATAATAACTATGGCTGGAAACTTTTGGCAGAGTTCTCATTGGTAAGTTTGATATGAAACATACCTCCGTGTAGTAAGGCCAGGCAGGCACCCGTATTAACGTATTTATATTTATTTACGTATTTTTAATTTATTAGTCAACGTAAGTATCAAGTCTGTGTACACTCTGTGTACTGATTCAGTACAAAATAAAACTAGGGCTTAATTAAAGGAGGATGAAACTTTGTTGAGTAGATCCTGCGAGTCTGTCTATAGTGTAGGCCTTGTATAGGCTCTGTACTATGTAGTACTGCACTTGCACCCAGTCAAGTCGGGACTGAACACTGAATAACTGTTAGCAGTGTATAAGTCTGCCTGCCTGCCTGCCTGGCCTTTGGCCTTACTAGTACTACATGGAGGTATGTTTCAAATCAACATAAGTACTGACGAATCTGATTAATCCTTTTATCTTCAGGCAACAATGGATCCTGGATCGTCAGGATGTAATTCGTGAACGAGCACCTGAATTCCTACTGATGTCGGAAGAAGAACATCAAAAGGTTTTGATTTTTTTCTGCAACTGTAAGTGGATGCTATTAACAATTAAGTTAGGACCATAATACTAGTGCCAAGGGAGTCCATCTTTATTTGTGTTAATCGTTATCCTTAGTCATGCAAGTTCTTGGAGAACAACTAAAGTTGAGGCAGCAAGTGATTGCCACTGCAATTGTATATTTCAAGAGATTTTATGCGAGGAACTCCCTGAAATGTGTGGATCCACTTCTTTTGGCTCCTACCGCAATTTTCCTTGCGTCAAAAGTTGAGGAGTTTGGCGTGATTTCAAATTCAAGACTGGTGAATACATGTCATCTTGTGGGTAAGCTTATGGTCAGACTGCATAAGTTATACTACTACGCTCTGTGTGGATTCCTTAAATAATAAGTTTGTTTGTTCTTATTTCAGTGAAAAATAAGTTTAACTACGCATATACTCAAGAGTTTCCGTATAGAACTAATCACATTTTGGAATGCGAGTTCTATTTACTGGAAAACATGGACTGTTGCTTAATTGTTTACCAGCCATATCGTCCTCTAATTCAGTTCGTGCAAGACCTGGGCTATGAAGAGCAATTACTGCCAACCGCATGGAGAATGGTAAACGATTCACTCCGAACGGATTGCTGTCTGATGTACCCGCCGTATCAGATTGCTCTAGGTAAGTTGTATTATGGCGTCGTAATTTAGGATGTATAGTATAAGGTAATATATACGAATTGCGAAGAGTAAACCCAGGTTAATCGTAAATGGTTTACTCAAAATATAGCCTGCCTTCAAATGGCGTGTGTGGCAATGCAAAAGGATGTCAAATCGTGGTTCTCTGATTTGGGAGTGGACATGGAGAAATTGCAGGAGATTTGTCGGTATATCTTGAGCATGTATGACTTAATTAAAACTTACGACGAGAAGAAGGATATTCAAGGGCTTCTCGCGAAAATGCCTAAGCCCAAAACGCAACCAAGCAGGTAGCGTACAATTGTAGTCTTTCACAGTTGGAGAATTTACTCCTTATTTTCGCATGTGTAATGCATTCAAATTCCTCATCAGGCCTCCCTCATCACAGCAAACTCAGGATCCAAACAATCCAAACCAAGACCAAGGGGGTGTGAATGTGAATCAATCTCAGCAAGTTGGAATGAATGGATGAGACAGTTTTTCGGAGAAAAAGAGCTGGGAGACATACAGGACTCTAATCTACTAATATCCTGTTTATATCTGAACTTTTTTTTTTACTGTCGTGAGAGTATTTTTAGCAATGCTCGTTGTGAACGTCGTCCTGATTTATAATGTTATGTAATTGTTATCAGTCGGAAATGTATTAGGTAGGTTAGTCAAACCTAAATTGCAACTGCAAATATACAATTACAACTTAGCGTTTTTGTATTTTGTATAGTTTTTTTTTAAATTATTTATTATTTATGCGTTACATTATTTTAATAAACTTTTTGGTTTTCCATGTAATAACAATTGTTATAATTTAATGGTTATAATGTCGTCAAGGCTGCACACAGTCACAGTGTGCATTTTAGTAATGTTTTTAGTTGTTAGCCAAAAAAAATGTTCTTTATAAAGCTGTTCCAAATTACTAAGTGGTGAAGACTGTGTCCATTTGAGCTGGACCCTTCCGGCAAAATTTAGGGCAAGTCACATTGTCATCCGTCATACTAGTGTATGGGTCTAAAGGCGATAATTTTCGCTCTTCAGCCGGTACACCATCATAGTCTGTATCAAATAAGGGCTTCCACGAACTGTCCGTGATTGGTGACTAAACCTTTGAAATTAGTTTGAAAAGGATGTGGAGCACGGATTTCGGTCCACCGACGACTTTCCTCAAGTCAACCTCAACCCTGCTTGTCATGAAGTCCAACCAAGCGATTGTGAAAGAAATGGAGGCCAGCTTGAAGACAATGGAAAGGAGCATCAACAACATGGAGGAAACGCTGAGCAAGGCCTACGACGCGTCCCAATCCACGATCGCTGTTAACGTTGGGCCCGGCTTCAAGGACGAGCTCGGAGGAGGGATGAAGGCCAATTGCTGCTCCAACATTCAAACATTTCAAAATTTCAAGTTCACGAACCATGTCATCGAATTCGGTCCCCACAACGTATTTTACAACTGTACTTTTATTCAGTGCCCGCTCAAGTTTGGGCCTAATAATGTTTTTGAGAACTGCCGAGACCTCCAACTGTAAGCAATCTATCTGTCTACATCAAGGTTACAAGTACTGGTTCGCTAAATTGATGTACTAAAATATTACAGGAAAGTTGTTCAAGAGTCTCCCTTCCAGACCAAGTCGGCTCCTGTTCTTGAAAAGCCAGTGATTCCAAAAGAGGCGGAGAAGGTTCCCCGTAAATCAGTTCCGAGTCAGACTGATGGCAGCAGTCGCCGTAATTCCTCCTCAAGATACAAGACCGTTCTTCCTACTGGAAGTGGACACACGTTCTCGAGTCAGATTCCGGCCCTTTTCTATGTCCTCGTCTAATCAGGACATGACCCTCCTCGCCTCCTTCGGCCCTGACCAAATTAACCAAATGCACTAAATGGATAACCAACTGAATTATTGTTAACCCATTAGGCTCCAACCTTCATTATTTCATTATACTGATACTGCGCAAATCATTAATCTAATATCATCCCAGTCCTAAGAAACGCCTAAATTACTGTCAATAAATCACAGGTGCTCAGGAGTTGAGTTTTAAGCCATTATTTTAAGCTTAAATACATTTAAGTAGTGCAGTAGCATAAGTTACCTATAGCTTAAAAATTAGTTCCAAAAATGTATACATCTTCCAGTTAGAGCGTATCATACTCTGTAGCTTCCTAGTACGTTATCATTCCAAGATTCGTTCACCTGTACTTAGATACATACATATATTTAACATTGACCCTCAAACTGAGACAAGAAGGATTTTTTGTATTCGGAGCTCTAATGCGATTAGGCTTGGAAAGAGGACTGCGTACTGTCGTAATTTAATATACTCTGGCTCCACGAATAGACCTATTCTCTAGGTCAAGTCTTGTGTCCCTTATCAAGAGGCAGACTCATGGGGTCCAGAAATATCCTTCCCTGCTTGTCCTTCATGTGATCAGTCTAGAAAAGACCTTGGTCGTCGTTGGGAGTCCAAGTCCGGGAGTCCCCCTGTTCGTCCTCACCCATTATTCCTCAAGCCTCAGCTCAGAAATCATTAATTTTTTCTAAGAATTTTTAATTTTTGAAAATTCTGACTTGATTTATTTCTTAATTGATAAGGCTTGTTCATTAGTAGAAAAATTTAAGTTCGTACTATTGTCCTGTTCCGTTTAGAACTCGGCTATTCAATTAATGAATTTAATTAGGAAAGTTGAGTGAATAAAGGAATAGGTATTGAACTTTGGATTTTTTTTTGTATTGAAACGCAAGCAGTATTTAAGTAGAGATTTGAGTCTACGCTGTGGGTTTTATTTTATCCTTCAAAATTGTCTTCAGATAGTGTGGAATGATGTTGGCGTCTTGGCCACTTAGTAGTTGCTTACTATTGTTCCTCCTCTTCTCAGCACCTGCGTCTGGACAAGGTAAACTCAATATTAAGTCCTGATCCATATAGACCATTCTTTCCATTAAAAAGTCTCAAAGCTTCAAAAAACACTGTTCAATCTTTCTTTTTTCATAAGTACATACATATAACATTTGGAAGTGTTTGTAATTTTTATTAGGCTACTCAATATTGTTCATAATTACAGAATACTTTAGTGGCTAAGCGTGAAGTAATACCCATTTATGGGGATTCCTCATGATTAATTTGTGTTCATGTATTGTTCGTGTGAAATGCTTCGGTATCAATAAACAATAATAATAATAATAATTTGCGGGCGTGCTGGAAGTTCGTAACTGATATAAGCTGTACTTACCCCTATTGTCTTTATTCTAAATTGTAACAGGTACGCCCAACGAGGCAAACCCCATTTTAGACAATAAGAATTGTACACCGGAGCTTGGCAAATTCCTTTGTAAGGATGGGAAACAGTGCTTAGAAGCTACAAAGGTCTGTGACAGAGTTCCACAGTGTTCCGACGGGTCTGATGAATTTTTGGATTGCGGTAAGTGACATTTTCCAAATTATTTAATCAGTAATCCTTCGCCTGAATACCACATCAATGTCTATATTGATATTCCTCAGAAGCATTTAGAGGTACACGTGGAAAAAATTCTGATGTGCATGTGTATATAAGTTATGTCTACAAGCGTTCTGGGCTTGAAGTCGCTACGAGATAATCAACCACCGCTACTACAGAATCAGCGTCGAGAATTGATTTTTGCGTTGAAACGTTGAAGCAGGCATCAACGCGCCAGTTTTTCGTATTTGGGCTGAAATTCACCCAGGTTTGATTTTGACCTTTAGACAAGCCATGCACCAGGACTCGGTGCGCACATGGTTGCGTCCCTAACCTAGACTCTACAAAACCCGGAACTTGCTACTGTCGGAAAGGCTATACCATTTCAGGAACCAACCGAGACCGTTGTACGAACATTAACGAGTGTGAGATCTGGGACAGTTGTTCTCAGCTCTGCGAAGACAACGACGGGTCCCACGAGTGCTCCTGTCTCCAGGGATTTCGGATTGGGGCTGACAATAGAACCTGTAGCCCAACTGGTGAGCATGTTCTTGACATTTTCCATACTTTTATGCGAATGAGCATATTTAACTCATTCCGCTTCTCCGCCAGATCCAAATGTACAAGTGGTGTATGCCCTCAAGAACTCGATCCGGGTCTGGAGCAGCGTGGACGAGAAGCAGTTCTCGGTGATTGAGAATCAGGGTCAGACGGTCGGGGTTGCCGTTGACGTTAAGAATGGATACGTCTTCTGGACAGACGTGAGTGAGGGGAAGGAGGCCATTTATCGGTCAAAGATAAACGGGGAAGGGCCCGTGGAGCTTATCGTGGGCTCAGGTGAGTACAAACAGTTCCCTATTTCAATGGCACTAGATAATTAAGTTCTTTTAATCCACAGGCCTTGCCCTTCCTGAAGGGATTGCCTTTGATTGGATCACTGGGAACATTTACTTCATTGATTCGAATGCGAGCCACGTTGTGGCCTGCACTGGGAATGGAGCCTACTGTTCCGTCCTCGTTCAGGAGTATATGGATAAGCCTCGAGAAATTGCCCTCCATCCTAGTCATGGGTACGTGGATGCCTCCCTTATTGATTCATGCACTCAGTAACCCATGACCTAACTTGCCCTTACCTCAGGCTCATGTTCTGGACTGACTGGGGCGACAGAGCTTCGATCATTAGGGCTGGAATGGACGGGTCCTCTCCACTCCCAATCATTACGTCAGGGCTTAAATGGCCAAACGGCCTTGCAGTTGACCACGGGAACTCGCGGCTCTACTGGACCGATGCCTTCTATGACCAGATTGAGACGTCAAGTTTAACGGGACAGGACCGGCAGGTCGTTATTGCTAACGGGATCCATCATCCGTTTAGCTTGGACGTCTTTGGGGATACGCTCTACTGGAGTGACTGGCACTTGATTGGCATTGAGGTCAGAGTTGTTTCAAATCCTAACTTTCTGGATTCAATCCAATCGCAGTGGGATTTAATGGGATTTAATGAGAATTTTGCTTATTCCACTTTGTCGATTAAATCCCAACATGGCGGGTGGGATTTAATGGGATTTAATTCGGCTGCTGTTTTTAAAAGTTGTCTATCCATCTCGAATTGAATCCCCTCGTCCCGGGATCCCATTAAATCCCATCAAACAAATCTGATTGATGTAGAGCTTAAATGGGTAGCATTCGAAATTACTAAACATTTTCTGGAATTTCAGACCTGTACTAAATTCACCTGCAAGGCTCCCACCTCCACCATCCGGGATACACTGAGCGGGCATCCCAACGGGATTGCAATCTTTCATCCCGCCGCCCAGCCCGCCATTCGGACTAACCCATGCCTTCGGGCAAAATGTTCTCATATCTGTGTACTGGCTGGTAGTAGCTACGCCTGTCTTTGTCCGGCTGGAATGATCCTGGATAGGACAAAGAAAATTTGTAGCGGTAAGGTTGGCTGATGCAAATACTGGGTTGCAATTACAAGGCAGTATGACTAAAACACGATTTTGCTATCTTTTATAATTTATGTTCCATGTAGACGATGATAGCCTGGCACAAGTCCTGATTGGCTATGAGAACAGCCTCAAGACGCTCAAGTTCAATACGATTGGGCGGGACGTGGTTGAGGAAAAGAAGCTGTCAGACCTCAAGAACATTGGGGCCATACTCTACAATCCTATTAACGACACGATCTTCATTAGTGACCTCTACTGGAAAACTATTTTTGAGCTGAACCGAAAGACGAACGTAATGGTCTCGATCCTCACGCGGCATTTGGACTCTGTCAAGTCACTAGCATTAGGTTCGTGCACATTTGCGGCTGATCGAGGAAGGATCCATTTGTAATTGTGCATGCGTTTCAGACGTGGTTGGGCAGAATCTTTACTGGGGGGACTCGAGTCGGAGGAAAGTGGAAGTGATGTCACTGCGTACGCGTGCAAGGGCCCTCATCACTATGGAGGCCGAGCATCCCCAGGATATTCTTGTTGTTCCGGAAAAAAGGTTGAAAATGTTGGACAAGACATGTTTCCAGATGAAATATTATCCAGTTATAATAATGCATATTTTTTTGTAGGTACCTGTTTATTGTCCAAACTGGACGGCGTGGTGGGCGGGTCCTGCGAATGGATATGAACGGTTACAATCGACGAACCCTTGTGAGGACCCAACGTGGAGAGCCCATTGCTCTTACCTACAATGCAGAACTGGGAAGAATATTCTGGTAATTCCAAAGTATTTATATTCAACCTAACTTTTCCCCGTTCCTACCAACATTAATATAAAATGTCGCTTCCTTTAGGGCCGATGCCTTGAGAGAGACCATCGAACACATGACGACCAACGGCCGGGCCGCTCCAACCCTTGCCGTCAAATACACAGGACACCCCTTCAGCATTACAAGTTTTGATAACCGAGTCTTTTGGTCCGACAGTCATACGCAGCTCCTTCACACGTTCCCAGTCTTTGGGGTGGATCGGAACGAGCTTCCGGTATTCATTGGTCATTCCGAGGACCGTAATAAGACCACGCACGATTCCTACATTTCTGGGAACTTCTTGGCTAAAATTACGGTGATTCACAAGGACGTTTCCCGATACGAAAACTTGACCCGTAACCACGAGTGCTCGAGTAGCCGGAAGTCCCCCAAATGTTCCCATATCTGCCTCATCTCCGGTGACCTCAACGTTGGGACCTGCGTCTGCCCTGAAGGAATGCAGCTGGACACCAACGGACTCACTTGCTCATGGACTCCGACTTGCTTCGGAGCCCAGTTCCAGTGCTCCGATAAGCGGTGCATTGATGCGGAGTGGCAATGCGACGGATTCCAGGACTGCGCTTCCGGGGAGGACGAGCTCAACTGTGAGGAGGTCCGTCGGTGTCGGTCCACTGACTTTACGTGCGAGGATGACAAGACCTGCGTCCCAGCCAATTGGAAATGTGATGGGGAGTCGGATTGTTCGGACAATTCGGATGAGAAGAACTGCGGGCTCAAGTCTTGCAGTTCCAGTGAGTTCAGACTTTTTTCCGCCTAGGGATCAGCTGCTGATTTACTGCTCCCTAATTTTTCAGAGTCAGACTTCCAGTGCGACAACGGGCACTGCATACCTCAGAGCTGGAAATGTGATCACCAGTTCGACTGCACGGATCACTCCGACGAGAAGAGCTGTAACACGACCTGTCCGATCGGGAGCTTCCAATGTGTCGGTGACCTTGCTTGCATTCCAACGGACTGGGTATGTGATGGGGACGTTGACTGCAAGGACGAGTCGGACGAGCATTCTCATTGCGGTAAGTGGACCTTTCACGAGGATAATCTTGTCCAATGTTTCCGATGCACTTATATGTCGGATTTATAGACGCTGGCTGCACTCAAAACTCCTTTCGTTGCCTGAACCATCACTGCATTGCGAAGGTCCTGTACTGCAACGGAGTGGCGGACTGTAACGACAATTCAGACGAGCTGGACTGTGATTCACTGACCTCTTCCACCACGCTCCCGCCCAACCGCTCCTTTGATAACGTGGAATACGACTTGGAATTGGAAGTTCGGAGTAACGGGACGGATGTGGGAGGTCCTAGTGTGGAGCCCGAACCCTGTCCCTGGAACACCTTCAGTTGCTATACTGGAGAGTGCATGGAGTTTAGGAAAGTTTGTGACGGCACTGCTGATTGTTTGGATGGGTCCGATGAGGGTCCAGGTAAGAATTAAACGGTATCTGTAAAGAAAGCTGCTTCCAAAATGTGCAAAAGAATTGTAGAGAGGGTACGATTCAATCAGTCTCGGTCGTTCGTAAATCGAAATAGGTTGTTCAAAATCTTGATATGTTCATAGAATGTCACCAGTTGTGAAAGAAAGATACGAATATAGGTTTTTCAATATATCTTCTCCATCTTCAATTTGGTCTTTGAGGCTTTTAGTTAGTCAGTTTTGTTGGACTTTGGAGCTTGAAGTCCTTTTCATTTGATTTCTCCAGGTTGCTCGAAAGCCTGCGACGCTAACCAGGACTGTCCCCATGCCTGCTATAAGACGCCCCAAGGGTCCCTCTGCCAATGCGGTCGTGGATTTAAGCCGGACGAGAAGGACAAGCGGTCGTGTCAAGATATTGACGAATGTTTGGAGAGGAGACCCTGTCAGCATATCTGCACTAACACCAAGGGTTCCTACAAGTGTTCCTGTCACGAGGATTACTCCTTGAGATCCGGTATGTTCTGTTTAAAGACAATGTTTTAGTTCATAATTATGGTCATATAACTGGATCTCAATTTTTGTAGATCAAAAGCGTTGTAAGCCGATTGATAAGTCAGTCAAGACGCATCTCCTGCACCCACAAACCTTTGAAAGCTCCGAGGAGAGTACGCATGCCAACAAGAGTACAGCGGCCACTATTCTTTCGGAAGAGAGCAAATCCAATGATTCGGCGTCATCTGGGTCCACGGTAGGCCTTGTCTTTGGGATCATTTTCCTTCTGATCATCATTGCTGCCGTTGTTGGGTTCGTCCTTCATCGGAAGCGGATTCATCCCAAAGTACTCTTTGAAAGATACGGACAACAAATCCTGTAAGTTCCCAAGCTTTTTGTCAATTTCACACTGGCTTCAAGCAATGCTTCTGCTTCCCATTCAGGGTTAAGTTCAAGCCCCGCCCCAGGCAGCCCCGGCGGGAGCCATTAGGCAATGAGGCCATCTACGATGACGTCTGCGACAATGGGCAGACCTACACCAGCAGCACATATGCAAATCCGGTATACGAAGATCTAGATACTGATGTAAATATGACTGTTTGAACAGCTATCTGTAGCTTTGAGTATTCGTGGATTTTGCGCAATATACTAACGGGATTTTATTTTCAGGTGAACCGGAACGGGGATGCCGGGATCTCCAAAGGCGGGAACTCACACTCTCTGGCCGATTCCGGGATCCTTACTGTTATGGACACGGACCCCAATAATTTGTACGAGGACCTGGATGATCACTTTGTTTCATACAGTCAGCGGGACAAGCTAGTTGATAAGGAGTTTGTGTAGCACTTCATTTTCAGCGCTCTTTTCCTTCAGCCTTTTCCCCGTGTCCACAAATTAATAGAAGTATTTTCTCCATCCTATATTTAATTACTTAGTTGTGTTAGAAAGTTAGTCAAATTATATATTGTACTGTTATCACAGAATAAATCGAAGTATCCATTGTGTATTTGAACCGTCCGACGCCTTCAGCGTTTGCTGTATTACAAAGTAGTTGTGATTCTATGTCTCGTTATGATTCCGGGCATTTATTTTATTAGGCTGTTTATTTTTTGCAATTCAAATTCTGCGAAGTTGTCCGTCGAGTGAGACATAAACAATAGACAGTATATGAAAGGTAAACACTGTAGGTTTAGATTACGGGTTGTCATATTGTAGAATCTCCACCAGCGACCTACGCGTGTTAACAAACGCCAACTACCCTTCACATTTCATTGCGGCACTTGTTCTTACCATGTTTCGAATGAAGGCCAGAGACCGTCAGATCCTCTGCCTATGGTCCCCAACGCTTCTTATTATCTTCGTCCTAATCGTGTATGTCTCGAAGTCATGCAAGCATCCCCATTCCGGATATCACAACCCCAAGTTGCCCTCTGACAGGACAGGTGAGCTGGTTTGCTGTAAATAGTGATGTTCCACTAGTTCATGAACTCGTATTTCTGTGAATGTTTGATTTCAGGCCAAACCTACAGTATCATCATGTATTATGTACATGCATTATTTCTCGCCAAAAATTAATCAATCATAGGTACTTATTGGATTTTACCAATAAATTTCCTTTCGGCCTTCTGTAGGACACACTCCATGTTCCTGTCCGTCCGGAAACCAATTTCTAGCTCAGAACGACTCAACCCTGGTAGAATATATCAAGAAGCATCATTTACATCCTCCCTCTGTCCTGCCGTACAATTTGAGCCCGGGAGCCTCGGTGAAGGGCATAATTGTGGAGGCACAGCGAAATATCAGCCTCTACTTAAAGCGCACCTTGAATGAGAAGGTTAAATATTCTTTTGATTGCAATTGTTCGAAAACCCAAATTGGATATACTGCTGGCCCAAAAGATAATTTTATTTCTAATTTGTACGCTTACATTAGCGGAATGGATTCTTTATTGAGAGCCCTGCCTTAGACGGGGAACTCTTCTCACAGAGCCTCCGGCTGGAGCAAGAGTATTCCTGGGACGGGCTTCTGATCGAGCCCTTACCGTCCCTTCTAAAAATCTTAAAGGGAAAGCAGAGGAAAGCATGGATCGCCAATGTTTGTCTAACTGGAGGACCGCCGGAATTTGTAAGTTTTTCCCAAACTCCAATTTTCCATAATTCTCGACTAAATATTTCCATGCAAATTAGACTGACGTTGGAAGCCTAATATCTCAAGGAAGTAAATACATGGAAGCCTCGAAGCACAGTTTGATTGCGCGTATTGGAAATCAGACCGGCCTTGTTCAATGCTTTCCACTATTCTCCCTTGCCTCTGGAATTCGAATAGCCGATAACACCGTGGACCTCCTTCTTTTGGACGCCGGAGGACGGGAGTACGAGATTCTAAAGGGAGTCCCCTTCCATGCCATCACCATTAAGGCATGTCGTTTTATGAGTTTTAAATACGCGGGAATTGGGGAATTACTATAATTATCATCATTAATTGATGTCTGCGTGCTCAGGTCATCCTTGTAAGGACGATTGGACAGCCAGGAACCAGGCGCTCCATAACAACTTTGCTCAGGTCAAATGGCTATCGTGTTGACGAGAGTCTGGACACTTCGTCTTATCTGGCGTTCGTGCAGTCTTCACATGAAAAGTCAATTTCATTTATTTACTGAACTTGCTTACATTTTTTAGAGCTGAATAAAGGAGTTTATAAATTGTGAAAATTAAATAAGACAACAGGTAATTTAGAACAGTTCACTTGGTTCGAGATGTTGATGCTTTTACATTTACATTCAATCTTCAAGGAATTGGGACTGCGCCTGAACAAAAAATAAATAAATAATTATAAAATTTAGAAAATTGAAAATTTAAATATGAATTATACTGTACTATACAATTTGATATTTTTCGAGTAGTGTAGACGTTAGTCGTACCTGTGAAATCGGGATTATTTGGATCCGGACTCGGGGTTGTCAGTAGCGTATTTGGGGGCCCTTGGCAAGTTCTAGTGCAGGTGTACGTGAACCGAAGAAAGTTACAGACGCATAATGTACATGAATCTCGCCATCTTATCGAAAATGGAATCATGCACCTTCCACCAGTAAAGAGACTGCCAGCAGAACCTGTTAAGTACGTAAATGTCAGATTTCCCGTAGGTATAGGACAAGACAGTTTAAATTCAAGTAAATTCGAACTTCACTCTTACCTGGATAAGATATAAAATGCCCGTGATGGGATTTCGGGCCCTCCAAAGTTTTTGCCTGACTTCCTTCGTCAGCTATAACTACTAGAGCCAGTGCGGTACAATATAAAACTCCAACAAGGAGTACTGTTAACCTTAAACGAGTCATCCTCTCAGCTATCTTCGAATATTACGCTAGATATGAAATCAGGATATAGAAACACCATCCTTATATACTGGATACTTGAATAATTAAAAATACCATAGTTGACGCAAAGCCGAGCAAATTCTTTCAAAAGTGAGAACAATAGAATTGAATGGTATTAGCCTTAATGTTGATCATATCTAGTTGGTTGCAACTTTAATCAAATGTTGAAAATAATGCCAAACCATAAGTTCGGACCACGCTCTTTGAAATGATCGGGAACTTATTCCAGAGCACATGCAGAGGCGGAACGAATATGGTTTTACGCCTGATCCTCAAGCTCAAGCTGCTAAACTAAGCACTATACCCTCGTGGGTAATTTACATCTTTTTTTTGTAGCATGTTCCTCATCTTTTAAGATTGGAGAGAATTAAGTCTCATAAGCCGCCTTAAATGATTTCAAGGGTATTCCTGATTACTAATAAGGCACATAGCCTTACACATACACGCCAGTAGTGTTAACTCTGATTAATTATTCTATTGAATTCCAGTATATGTACATATAAGTATTATACACGAAGTTTGGGTTATCCTTTGGACAATTTAATGTAGGTATCCAAAATTCAAATGAATAATAACATTAGTTTTTCATATTAATAATTTTGCTTTTGAATTACATAAACATTTTTCGCCTTCCACTTTCCAAAAAAAAATCTGGGAACGTTTCAAACATATAAATTAATCAGTGGTTTTTCTATCAGCTCCTATTCCAGGTCAGCGGGTGGAATCACAAAATTCGTGTCTACATCATCATCTGCGGGACCCAGGGCTACCGTATAAGGTGAAGGCCCTGTTGAATTATTATTCCCTTGACCAGACAGGAGCGTTTGGGCTTGTGGAAGTTCATGAGGTACAGCACCTGGATCAAGACAAAAGGAACAGTTGGCTTATTCCTGGATACCTGGCTTCAAATACACCTGTATTTCTGGCAACTTACCGGAGATTACCGAGGACCTAATTGTTGATGCAATAGTAGTAGTTGTCGTACTTGTACCTGTTGTTGAAGTTCCATGGGCAATAACGCAAACCCTGAGACAGTAGTACTGGAACCCGAATAAACCGCAGACACAGGAGACACAGGGATCTGGATAAGTTAATGATCCTGGTGAGCACGGACCGGATTGTACTTAAAAAAACGAAAATTTTGAACGTTGAGCCCAATACAATGAAAACTTCTGACAATAAGATAGGAAGCTTTTAAAACAGAACTTACTTGACAAATGTGCCACAGCGTAATGAGTGTTTAAGGCGGCGTATAGAATAAAGTATAACGGCGCCAGGTAAGCAATTGAAACTGTATTCATATTTGGACTTGTGGAAAGGTGGTAAATGCAGCTTTAAATGCCAACAAAGTTGATAAGAGTTATCGAATGTGAAGCTAGTTCGGCCCGGATGAGAAAAGTGACTATCAAAACCTAGAAGGAAATTGAGATTCGGACAGAGGCTTAGCAGGAAAAGCTTGCTGACGTTGTAGGCAGAACCCAACAATAATTTACCGGGTGGCTTTGTAGTAATATGTAAGTTGTGATGTCAGTCAGAATAATAATAAATATTCATATCCAGACCCCTGATCCTGATTCGCTGATACCTATCACTTATATAAAACTAAAGGTGAAAGAACAGCACTTGTAGTTGAAGCTAGTCAGGCTTAAGCTATAATGATGGGAGGCATCGGGACCTCTAATGTTTAAGATTTAGGAATAACCTTAACCTTCATTAATCCGTCACATATTAAGTAAAGCACTCTAGCACACTGATAAATCAGTATGCTAGATCAGAACAGTTCCGATTCTTGAATATGTATAACATACGCATATTCAATGCTTATAATTAAGACAACAAATGGATAGTCAGCCCTGGCATGTGAGCGAGGGACTGCTTAACTGCAATGCCTTAATCACCTGCTTAAACAACATTGTCATGTAATTCCGCCATACTTCCTTACTTGATTTGATGGATTAAATGCTCAAGGAGTTATGCATGGGCGACGTATTAAATATGACACATGTGAATCCACCTACTAGACTATCATTCTTAGTGTACAATGGATTGGTTCGTAGATGTTGATTTGATGATAATACGTCGTCCATAAGACAATCGACCTCGAATAAAAATGACACTTATCCTCTCCCGTGACTTCCTCTTTTACATACCTTTAATCTGTATACTATACTTTATAATTCAGTCGAGGTTTCAGACGCCTCCGTTTAAATCCAACAATAGGGAAAAGAGCGTGGAATTAGTACAGGTTCAACGGATCCCGATTACTGATAATTACAATTTGGCAAGGGTATTACTATAATTTATAGGTTTTGAGTCTCTTCGCATATCGTTTGCCGAGTTCCTGAGATCCTGAGCGTGGTCTTAAGGGACAAAGGAGATGAGTAGCGTCCTCCGGAGTCAACTCATTAATACAAGGCTTCTGAGCCTCTCTAATTTAAACTCTAGTACCTAAACAGTACTTTCCACTCTAACTAAAATTTACCACCGTCACCACCCGTACTACCTACTACCTTGAACACCCTTTTAATATGGGAATTCTTATTTTTGCTTTTTGGTAACCGATTCCTCTGTTAGTCGCTCGAGGCAGTAGCTTGGAACCTTAAAACCTAACACTTTTTTTAAATAAATATTATCATCATTTGTAGAACGACGGCAAAACAAGGGAATAGCTGGGTTCTGACGGGTCGTGAAGGTTATACGTGTACGGGTAGTAATTTTTAGAAAGACCGATGTGGTTTGGATTTGAATTTTATGAATTTGAGTTGAGTTATTAGATTTAACTAGGTTGGCCAGCATGGCTTCCACAATTGGGCTAAATTTATTGTGCCGGAAGTCCACCTCCTTAGCAGGAGCCTTCAATAAGGGCCTTGGCCTCCTTAACTCCGTAAACAGCACAGTCACCGGGTAAGAAGAACAAGCAATACAAAAACATTGCGCAAAAATCCTAAATCAAATCCTCACTAACCACTAAAGAATCTCGTTAACCGTGAAAATTTGCAGGTAGATTGAACTTATGATAGTAGCACGTTTATAGAATTATCTTAGTGCGTTTGAGCGAAAAAGGTTTAATTCTTGACCTTGACACTCGAGATGATTGACCGGTCAGAAGTGCAGCTGGTCACCATCACCAGTCACGGTCACTGGTTGGGTGTCATAGATGTAGAATTGTAGAAATACAGGGGATGAGTTCTGTTGAGAGTTGTCTAATATGTTTTTCATAAAGACTGAATAAATTTCCAGCCAACAGCCGAACAGGAAGTACGGAGCGAGATGGATGCCTGACAAAGAGTGGTTGAACCAGTTCTCTGGCCCCGTTCTCTACAATGAAGGTCACAAGAATTGGGGGATGACGATGGAGGACTATAAAACGGAACCAGTTCCATTTGAGCCACAAATCAAGAACATGATTCTTAACTTTGGTCCTCAGCATCCGGCTGCCCACGGCGTGCTTCGCCTTGTTTTGGAGCTGGAAGGTGAAACGGTTATTCGGGCCGACCCACATATAGGTCTCCTTCATCGAGCAACGGAAAAACTAATTGAGTATAAGACATACACCCAAGCCCTTCCCTACTTCGACCGACTCGACTACGTCTCAATGATGTGCAATGAACAGTGTTATTCCCTGGCGGTTGAGAAGCTTCTTGGGATTGATATTCCACCCAGGGCAAAGTATATTAGAAGTAAGCAATGTTACATAAAAAATGAAGTGTCTAATATAGAATGGAGCACTTTTCAAAATTATATTACTCTATATGTGGTTGTGTTTTTAGCCTTGTTTGCCGAAATTACCAGACTCCTAAATCATTTGATGGCTATTGGAACCCATGCGTTGGACATTGGTGCACTGACTCCATTCTTTTGGCTCTTCGAAGAACGTGAGAAAATGATGGAGTTCTATGAAAGAGTTTCCGGCGCTCGAATGCACGCTGCTTACGTCCGACCTGGTGGTGTTAATCAGGTTAAAATACTTAACTGTGAACTGTAATTAATATTTTCAAGCTATTACCAGATTATTTATGTTGTATTTATCATACTTTTTTAGGATCTTCCTCTCGGTCTTATGGACGATATTTATCAGTTTAGTTCTAACTTTGCTGAGCGACTAGACGAGACCGAGGATCTTTTGACTAGCAACCGTATCTGGAAGCAGCGAACGATAGACATCGGAATTGTGACTTCGGAAGACGCTCTGAATTTAGGATTTAGGTATAACTGGAGCTTTTCCCGGTGTTAACTAGAAGTAACTAATAATTGCATCTTACTACTCGTTGCTTGTAGCGGGGTCATGTTAAGGGGTTCAGGGATAAAATGGGACTTACGGAAGTCTCAACCCTATGATGCATACGCCGATATGGAGTTTGATATTCCGATTGGCACTAAAGGGGACTGCTACGATAGGTAATAAAGCACAACGATTATTCAGTTCCGCGTATTCTATTCATATTATAATGTAGCTACAAGGAGTGTGTTTGTGATGATTCTTCCGACAAATAAATACGTTTGATTCTTTCAGATACCTCTGTCGAATGGAGGAAATGAGGCAGTCTCTTAGAATAATTGACCAGTGCTTAAATAAAATGCCACCAGGAGAAATAAAAACGGATGATGCAAAACTAAGCCCACCCAGCAGAGCTGAAATGAAGGTATGAAATCATTTCGAGGGGAATATTGTATTCACGGCTTATTCTGTCATTAACTTATGAATTAAAACTATTAATATTTTTAGACTTCTATGGAGGCCCTTATTCATCATTTCAAACTATTCACACAAGGGTACACAGTTCCAGCGGGTGCAACATATACAGCGATTGAAGCTCCGAAAGGTTATTAATTTTTTGGAACTAATAATTGAGCGTAATGATTGTGAGTGGGCTGAAATATAATTTCGTATCCCTAAAACTACGTATTCCTGTTCCAGGTGAATTTGGAGTATATCTAGTCTCAGACGGTGGCTCAAAGCCTTACAGATGTAAAATAAAGGCACCAGGATTTGCTCATCTTGCAGCGCTAGAGAAGATTGGTAAAAATCATATGTTGGCTGACATTGTGGCCATCATTGGTACCCTTGACATCGTGTTCGGTGAGGTGGATCGCTAGACAGTTGACTGCAAAACATGGGGTTGAACGCATTAGAGAAATGACTTTGTTCATTCACACCTGCCCTTCCTTCGTCATTCTCCTATTTTTAGATCAATTCGGTTACATCCGTAGTAGCGTATAATTTGTAGATGTAAATGTGGGAGGAAAGATATGAATAAAGTCACATAATATCCATTGCGTTTTTTAAACAATCTTCTCCTACTCTACTAGGTTTAAATGCATGGGATAAGAGCTGATTATAGACTTGGAAGCGTAGAATGAGTACATAGTACTGATGTCGTGTGATTAACCATTAACATGTATTTGTATAAAAACGTGTAAATTAAAATTCAAATAATGTGGACGTAATTTCAGTTGTATATTTGTTAAGGGTAAAGATTGCGGTGAAAGGAGAGAGGATTTATTAAAGTAACGCCAAGTAATTATAAGCATGTAATAAATACTTAACGAAATTGTTGGCTCTTCTGAAAACCACTTTGTTGAGGTCCTTTATTGTATGCTTATGCTTACGGCGTCGTTCTGTTTCGCTTGGCGTCAATATAAATTCGGCAGTATAATTCTGAAACGGCGACAGGGATATTTTTAGCTCCTGTGCAGTTTAGTCAAATCGCAAATAGCACAACCTTTTGTTGTACAATTCTAAACCAGTCGAAAATCGTAACTTTCAGTCGCTTTTATTTTAAATGTCGGAATATTTACTGCAGAACGGATACTATGCATTATTTTGTGCCGAGTAGTTTATGATCCTGCTTTGTCTCAGCTGTGTACTACAGTGAATTGGAATACAAAAAAATTCCATTATGAGGTACATATTACTGTATATGATGGTTTTATGCAGACGACAGCCTATACACATAATTCCCACCGAGATACATAGAGTAGTCCCCGTTCTCTCCTTATGTTACACCCTTACAAAAGAGATCTTTCTACGAAAGGTATTGTCGGTTGCAGTCATAGGTGCACTGTACAGGTAAGGAGGAGGTAATGAGCAATCGCATGCTTTACGCAAAGAAAAAAATTATAAGCCGTTGAGATGAGTATGGAAGGCAGTCGCAAAATACGATAAAAAATTATGTTTCGCGAAAACATCTTTAAAACTCAAACCTTGCTGGACCTCATGGCTTTCAAGTGTATGTGGAAATGGCATATACATACATATGTAGCATAGAGTAACAATGAATGCATTTATTTTATCTTTTATATATTTACTTTATTTTATATTGTGTATTTTGAGCATAAACTTTCACCTAACAAGTAAAGAAAAACAACAAACCTATATCTAATGTGCAAAATGCTTCGTTTACATGAAGTTTCCAGGTTAGATAATATGCTTTGTATTACCAGTTACCACAACGTCTATCCACATCCACATTTTACATTTATGAAATAAGAGCAAATCACAGAACAACCGAATAGCAAACAGTCGTAAAACTTGAAAGTTTAGATCGGATATACAGACGAGAGCGTTCGCAGCATTCCCCGTTGAATGACAATGCCGATTGCCGATACTTTTAAAATTGAAACAGACAAACAGTTTACTTTAGTTTTACCTTACCTATCTAATATCAGGCGTCGTAAGTATAAGCTTAAACATTCAGCTAGAAAATGGTTAGCCCCATACCCAAATTATTGTATTTTGGTAAAACAAAGCTGCATAAATAAAACTCATCGACGTTAAAATTTCGGGCTCATGATTCCTGGTATAGGAACAATTTCGTTAAAGTTAAAGTATTCCTATTTAAAATGTAAACAAAACCATGTACTTTTTCTCTTGTATTAATCTTTAACCGAACCCAATCAAATTACACACTACACACGACGTGGGCTCATAGCTCATACTACTAACTATGAAACTCATACTTTAATGTAATTTTTCTCTAATAGTTAGACAATGGAATGGATAGAAATTAAACGTCAAAATGAAAATACTCCTCTCAAAAATCGTAGTGGGAAGAATCATAATTTCATATCGATGTTAAAGTAATTTCTACGCATCCAAAATATAAATTGGACCAATTGGAAAGAAGAAAGAAGCATAAATTACGGTTTACAGCCAACAAGTGAAATAATGAATTTTCGTAATGAATTAATAGTATTGGATATCCCACAGCTGGAGAAACAGTAGCAGTATGCATACGGTCCAAATTCCCATACAATCTGCGACATGTTTAATATAATGCATTTTTTCGATTTTCGATTATGAATCCAACAACGAAATAGTTTGGCTCGCCTTCTCCTACCTTAGAAGGAGACAATACATTAGAAGTGCATGTGAGGAATCCCCATTACCAGCCAGCATTCTCATGAGTTTCCATAGGTTCGTTCACAGCAGCAGCAGGCAGCAGCAGCAGTAGTAGTGCAGTGCACTCCTTGCAGTGGAATAGTGTTCGTTTGAGATTCCAAAGAGGAAGTGGAAGTGTGGAACTCTCTGCAAAATATTTGAGCTAAAAACCCGTCTTCATTCTCTCATCAGCTAGCTCTTCCTGTAGCTGTGGTTTACTTTCGTTCTGCCACAAATTATAAATAAACATTTCGTTATACATACAATAACTTTTTAGTTATATGTAGTTATAACGTTACCGTAACGTGTAGTAGGTACCCATTCATTTATCTGTTTATAACTAGAACTATACATCAATGTGAAAGTACTGGTGGGTGCTCTTCTTGTGATCAGTTATTTCTACAGGGATACCTTACCTTACGCGGCAGTACGCAGAGCTCGATACTGACAAAGTTCAAGTCGTGACTCGTGACGTTGGTCTGCTCCACGAAGTATTACAGGCAGGACTCTGTAAAATCTTCAGAGGAAAGGGCCAAAGGACGACGCAGAGGAGTGGATAGCCTATATCTACAAGCTAAAGATAAGAGCGGACGTCACATCTTTAGTTTAGGTGGTCCCCTTTTTATCAACACACATCACTCATCCATCCGCTGTTGTCAGGCTCTGTCCGAGTGACGAAGATCTGGTTGTGGTGGACAGTGGAGGTAATATACATACATACACACTGCCAAAAGTACCATTATTGTCTATTGAATAAGTAACTAAGTTTAATTTGTCTAAGTGTTCTAAATTTGTCCCTGTTCGTGATTATATTCTGTGAGTTGAGAGCGGGGCAGGGACTGTTGACCGCATTACATACCTAGATATAGGATTGATATCAATTTGATATTGATAGGTACTTAATATGTAATACATAATACTGCATTTTTATAAGAAAAAACTGTATCCTGTAATCACACAAGCAGAAGCACGTAATTTTTAAGTGTAATGTGTATGCGTATGCACATACGTTTCAGTCATCAAAGGATCTTTGATTGATAATAATTTTCGACGCATTACTTTCCTTCATTCATAACATGTTATGTCATATGTGCTATTGCGGGTTGAGCCGCTGCAGCTATACTACAAATTACGACGTACAGCGTAAAAATTTGGTCATAATAGCAAAGGAAGGGGTAGGTTTTGGACTCCAGATCTGAATGCAAAATGCAACAACCTCTGAATCTGAAGGTTGGTTTTAGTGACCATTTGGTCTGTGGTAGTACTAAGAGATAGCCAGTGGTAGTAGTGATGTGAGGTTGGACAGCACTGGTCTTACTTTCGTTAATTCTTAGAATCTGGGTAATTTTTGGGTAGAGTTTTAGGGTTATGACTTGCGATTTGTGTCGGCAGGATAGGGTGTAGCTGTATGCCGTATCAGAAAAGCAATCATAATCACAATTCACAATCAGCATCCGGTATCCGGCAAACTTTGTGCTATAAAAATACTCTACACAACAATAAGAATGCGTGTACCCCTTGAATTGTCGGCGCCCTAAGATAGTGAGTTTAATGTTTAATATAATGTTGCTGATTGGTACGTGTTTGAGAAATTATATTGTGTTTGAGAAATTATATTTGGCCTCGGTGAAGCATTGGCCAAAAATATTAATACAGGACTATTTTATCTATCATTCAAACGCTTTTTTTTTCGAGCAATCAGTAGCACGATGAAATGCCGTCAAAGTTGATGAACCACTGCACATTTCTATTTTTGACAATATATTTAGTCTTTTCTGATAATGTTAAATACGTTTACATTTCGACCCGAAGTGACCTCCTTTCGGGTCAAGATTAAGGTCGACCCCTTTTTCAAACGGTATTATTTTTGAAGTTAGGTGTCATTCAACCCTCTTATCCAGCTCTTCACAACGGCACCCTCGAAGTTAAGCTCGGACTTACCGTTGACCCATGACAGGTCACCAATGGTTGTTTCCACCATATTTTCAAGCGCCGACAGCTCAAGAGCGACTATATCTATTCCGAAACGGTTTTAGATTTCTCATATTGCTATTTGCTATGGTTTTTAATTCGTTACGATTTAGGTGAAAGGTCAACCAACAAGCTCCAAGAATTAAGGGGGCGCGCTTGTCTCTCATCCAGTTACATCGAATTCAATACGGTTTTGAACAATGGATTTCTCTTAAAATGGCGCTCTTCGCTACATTCCTATATATGAATTAAATTGGTTTACATACTACTACTTAAAAGAGACTATTCGGCTGGATTATATCCTGAACTTCTGCACGTCTCGTTTTCTGTCCGTTGCTCCCAAACTATTATACCTTCTGTTTTCACTGCTTCGGTTTCGCTGCACTTGAATAATTAGGGGTTTGAATTGACAGAAAAACAGTGCATGTAGTTATGTAAATTCATAACCGTATAAAGTAATGGCGATGATAGCTGCAATTTAGCACACAAGCTCAGTTGCCAAGTTTATGTATGGGTCTTTCTTATTAACCACAACCGCAAGAGACTAAATTAGTGTCCATATTGATTGGGGATAACAACTGGTCGAGAGCAAGTAGGTTCCAAGGTCCGAGCCCGAGCCCAATGAATGATGGAATATCTATTCATATTCATATTCATTAGTACTACGTGAGATAGGGCGTACCTATGGAACTTCCACTGAAGCTTTGAATTATTTGTTCGACGTCGATTAAACATTAAGCTCGAATTCAAGTCAAGAACTGCCACTGTCAGTCTTGGGTCTTAGATCAAATTAATATAGTACTGTAAAATTGATTAGTGATTGATTGGTGTGTGTGTGTAATATTCACAGACTGCTAGGTAAGTCGTAAAAAGTCGGATCGCTAGTAAAACAGCACCTTATTCGTAGTTTTTATCCGAATCCTCTGAAAGCGGTTATTTTAGGCATTTATGCTCCAAAAATGGATTGGATTCGGACTGTACTGTGTGGTTGCCAAGGACTACGTACTTACTACTTCCCTGCTAATTCTTATGTTCTTTGTATTACTTCTAGAATAGTATCACCCAAATTTCAAGATTGACATTACCTGTTAAGATCAGCGAATCCCACTAAAGAAAACCTTCGGGTGAAACAAGTGGAACCGTGTTATCTGTACCTACATCCTCTGCTGCAAAGATGAAGAAGATCAGTAAAATGAAGAGCTCCAAAGCGTCTAGCTCTCTGTCAACCTCATCAGCCTCATCAACAATGCTTATGAACGGGAAGGGAAAACATGGTCCGACCCAAGCAAATCTCCTAGATGACGCCAATTTGAAATTACTCCGTGACTTGAGCCATCTCGTTCAAGGAAATCGGCATTGTTTTGACTGTGGGCAACGTGGGCCAACTTATGTTAATGTAACCATTGGATCTTTCGTCTGCATGACTTGTTCCGGACTCTTGTAAGTAGCCTACTCATTTATTTGGATAATATTAGTATGTAGATCATCTGTTTTTCTTCTCTAGCGTATAGTTTAGCTTGAACGTGGTAAGGCCCTCCAGCATTTACAAAGAATCTCATCAAATAGTAATAGTAGGATATGAATTTGCGTGCAACTGCAGCAATCCGACTTGGTAAAACTTATGACTAATGAGTAGGTCCTATGACTTATGACCTAGTAGTGCAGTCGTGTACGGGGTACGGCAGGATGTATTACGTTATTAGGACTGAGTGAGTTCTTGCACACCTGATTCAGTTTCTTGTTTCATAAATTGTGTGAGTTTCGTAATGACTATAGCTGTAACTTGGCAGCATAACTTGTATTTCCTGTTGAAGCCAAATAACTCAAAGTCAGGGTCAGTGTTGTGAATATGTATAAATGTGGTGGTTTAAGAAGGAGCTACATCCCGGTTTGACTTCTTTTGAAAAAGGAATACACATCTGCCAACGCTAACGTGAGGCATTTGCTAGCTATTCTATGTATGTAGTTCATGTATTCCATTACTCTGCCCCGCACACGCCGCACGTCACATTTAGCATTTAGCTGACTTCTTTTAACCCGCTGAATTGTTTAGAAGCGCTAACTAACGACAAACTTTTTCCAACTTTCGATAATGACTATAAGTATTGTAATCTTTTTGCTTTCCCTTTACTGTGTGACACATAACTACATGGGTGTACTCTTACTCATTATCATTAGTCATCGACATCAAATAGTACGCGGATTTATACCGCGCTACAGCCACGGTTTAGTACTTTCTAATTTATACTTAAAATGTGGAGGCATGACTCAACTCTGCTATGATAGCAATAATTTTACGAGCTAGTATTGTATTAAATATATCGTATTGGGGTTGGGAGTTTGGACAGCATTCGGATTTCGGACCAGCCAATGTTGTTGACAGAGAACAGTTGTAATGCTGCAGCGACCTTTGTTTGGCTGTGCCAGAATTTTCTATTGTGTCCATGATTCCATTTTCGAATACGATTCCGTATAAAACCACGTCTATTTGCCTTGTGGTCCATGAGTGCTCCTCCTATTTTCTATTCTGTGCAATGAATCATGACGGCAGAAGATCTATTTAATTAACACTGCCCACACATTCCGCCTGACCTCATAGATACAGGCAAGAGTCAAACAGTCAAAGTCAACGTACTATCTCTGGCGTCCTCCGCTCCTTCTATCCTGCTCTTTGTACTTTGCTTATGTCGATTTCCAAGTCCAATGGCTGCTCTTGTGTTATTTTTACGATTCGAGACTCGAAGCGCGTAGCATTAATGCATTGCCAAGAGTATACATCATATCGTGGTACACAGCAAATAATTGCCTCCACACGTATGTTATGATAATCTTAGGTGCCGAAATTGCAGAACACTTAATTTAAAAAAAAAAGTAAAAATCTCCGCCTGCGTCACTTTGGCCCAACAATCATGTGAGTATTCAGCAAGCATTAGCATTAGACATGTTGTCAAGAGTAGCCGTGAACCCTGAAGGAACGATTAATTTATTTCCCCAAGACGCAATTAATGCTTCATACATATGATATGAGTGTCTGCTGTAGCTTTCGATTCAATCAAGCTTACGATTCAATTCTCTGCCTGTATCTCTCGTAGGTCTTCCTCATTGTAATCATATCGTAGTGTAATTGATAAACGATGAGACATGAGACAGACTGAGACGCTTCAGCCTTGGCTCCTTGACTACATACGTACTTACACTTACTACAGTAGTAGGTATCATTTAGGAAGAACTACGTTTGCTATTAATTTAACCACTATACTATTCAATCTTCTAACTATTCATATAATTCATTACCACGGTAGTATATCATTCTTTGATCCTTACAAATTCAGCTGACGTGATAGAAATCTAAAGTTTCAATTACGAAACAAATTGGCACAAAGGCTGAAGTCCTATAGTTCTTAATGTCTACTGATGCGACATTTTCCTTGCGTTGAGCAATAATTATTAATTTCACAATGTGTCTGGCAAATCCCGTCTGCCTTTTCATTGGTTCCTTCATTGTGGATTAAAGTGTGTCATTCTAATATTAGCGTGCGGAAGCGTCCTGTCCCATGTTTCCGTTTTAGTAATCTATTGTAGAACGAATTGAGATGATGAATCGATTGTTTTATGCGTAGTATGGTTCAAAACAGACTGCTACGCTACAGGTGCAACTCACAGCAGCGCAGGTGGTATTTTCCGCATTTACTTTCTTCTCCCTCCATTATAGCCTCGCTATTTGTCGAGCACTTAGGCCGATAGTATTCGGGCGTTTGAAAGTCCAAGGCCCAATTGTTTTATAATATATCTGGAACCTGGAACCAAAATGATGAGGCTAGGTTTGTGGCGTGCCGAGGTTAGGCCGGTTAAGAATCCAGCAGAATCGATTTTGTAATCCGGGTATTTGCCCAGGAGTACACGGGACGGGATTCCATGTTCAGTGCCATGTACTGAAAGATATTAATCTAATTTAGCCACGCTTTTCGCTACCTTAATTTGCCAATTTTGGTCCCTTTAATAGAGTAGCAGGAGTAGATGTAGAACGGAAAAAGTCAATTACTGCTGAATTGTTCATAGTTCCATAACTTTTACTTATAAATTGGTTGATTTGGGAAGCGGGAGCGGTTGTAGTTGCATTAAGAGTTTAACTCCGTTTAAGTAATTAAATTGTACGAGTGGAACATGATGTTTTTTCAATAATGGGAGAATACAGAATACTGGCTGCTTGGTGAGGTTAATTGAATAAGAATCGTTTGGGTGTGGTCGATTTGATCCAATATGTTTCATCCGGATCCGGGCTCTGAATTTCAATATGATTTGCATGTGGACGAAGGAAAACGTTCGCTGCTCGTTAAATCAAGCATCAAACTGCTGTAGAGCCGGCTCATATTCATACGGTGGCTACTTCCAGCTGTTGTGCTAGAGTTTCTTTACTGTTATGGGTTATGGAATGGACTACCTTCGTTTACCCACATTTTACGAACTCGTTAGGTTACCTATATTACTGTTTGCATTTCCTAATGATTTTCTCTTTTCCAATTTTAGGCGAGGCCTGACCCCACCGCATCGTGTGAAGTCCATCAGCATGGCCAGCTTTACTCCCGAAGAGATGGAGCTCTTCAAGAGTCGTGGGAATGAGGTAAGGATGATGCACCTCTATTGTTAGCTCGTCATGTCCTTTTATTTGCATTGGTCACTATCTCAGCTTACGCATCTATAAGGGACCGACATTAATTTAACCCTATGAACCCTAAATTGCTCAAAGTTTATCTCCTGGTGTCTCCCATATTTCCATGAATATGGATTATGAATGTCCTCATAAGTTATGCATTTTTGGGAAGCAGTGGACTATAGTCCTATGTATCAACGATAAATAATTCATTTTTCCTGGATATGATTATGACTGACCGAGCTCGAACTAGGACTTTCTACCGTGCATGAGGTATGAGGTTCTCAGAAAAGCCTACAGTTCCCATATGCCGATCGTTCCGCCCGTGGCCTCTGGAATATCTGTTGCGGTTCGTTCACCTTCCCTGAACAAAGACAGTAACACGCCTACTTTAATTTTCCTGGAGCAGTCCAACATCTTGTTTCCTTATCTATTCTAATTCATAAGCTGAATTGGGAAATTATTAACCGCTAAATTGTAATTGGACCCTTATAACTACTGTTAGGTATATTTTGTCAATACCTAATTGCAGCTGCAAAAAATAATTTTTTTTTTATTTGTGAATGGAAGTTATGAAAGGGTCACAAGTCACAATATTTATGTTGTCTTCATACTATGTAGATGTAAACATTTTAACTTATAACACAAAGAGCTTATAATATCAGTTCTCAAAATTGGGCGTTTTAGAATGTCAAAAGCCTCACCTTTGCTATGGCCTTCTGATCTATTCTAGTATTCAAAGAACGCGAATTTTTTAAATGAAATTTCAATACCCTACCACATATACTTTTAGGTACGTGTATTCTGTAGATACATATATTATTACTTCGCCGGTGTGCATATGTTACTAACTTAACTGTTGAGCTACAACTTCTGTATATTCATAAATCCCAAGACACAGCCGCTATCTATCATTCGCAGGAATTATAGAGAGTGAATGGCGATGTTTTAATGACGCGTTGGGACTTTCTGTCGCCGATTTATACTTTCCAAAGAAGCTGGAGACATCTGACCCCTTCACCTACCTTATCATGTGCTAATTGCAAAGACGCTCCTTTAGTGCTTTTCCCCATTGCGTCTTTTAAAGCAGGTTAAACGTTAGTTATTAAACGTGTCAAGACTTCACTGGAAACCATTTTTTATGAGCATACGCGTCTTCATAAACATATCATTCATCCTTGTCCACCATAAATTATATGTGTAACTTTAGGATGAGATGATGAAAAAAGGGGCAACGAACACTTGTTCGGCTGACGACGAGAAGTCTAGTACTTTCCCGTTTCATGTGAATTTATTGTATTTCCTGGTAATTTAGGTTACAAAGTACGCATAGTTTATCTAAAAATTGACGCGTAGTGTACGCAGGTAAGATGAAGGATGAAAGTACTACTTACTGCCAGAGTAGGTGCTTTTAATGTTTTCAGTAAGGGACCTGATGGTTGAAGTAATCAACTATACTTATAGGTTACTATGTATATTTCATAGTACTTTACACTTCCCCAAACCCCAAACGATACAAATGTGAATCTGTAACCTGTATCTTTAGTAATGGTAACGATGCAGGTTGTGTGGATCGTTTCCGTATACATGTACTACTGTGATCTGTGATTTACTCGGTTACAGAGTACCTGCTATAGTCAGCTTTAACTACAACTCCAAACGCTTTTTAATTGGACACAAGGGAAATCAGGGTTGTAATAAAACAGCATTTACGATCCTAATAAATGTTCTTTATTGTATTTCCTTCCAGTATTGCCGTAAAGTCTGGTTAGCAACGTGCTCTTCAAAAGACTCCCAGTTGGGCTCTGAGAAGGACCCGGACAGAATGAATGCTCTCAAGTCCTTCATGTCCGCAACCTACGAGCAGAAACGATACTACGTGGACCCTTCCCGACTCTCAAAGAGTGACCTAGCTGAGATTCAAGCCGAAAACTCGAAAGCCGTTACGCCAGCCCCACCAACCACAGCCGGGTTCTCAATAAATCATATCAGTAGTTCTCAAAAGTCCCCGTCCCCCTCATCGACACACAGTGACCCGAGCCCAGTTCTAAATAATTTAAGGACAAACTTTGGCCTCGCCAATGCTTTCCAACAAAATGGGAAGCCGAGTCGACTCGCAAGTTCAATGACGCTCCCGGACATAAAGCCGCTGACCTCACTCATCGGCCCGTCCTCGGGCTCTATAAGCGCTGACCTCTCCACATTAAGCCTATCCTCGTCCTCCTCTGTGTCTTCTGGAAACAATCCTTCCTCAATGCCAAACGGTATCCCGGCCCCCATTACCTTTATTAACAATTTAGTACCGTTGGAGTCTGGCGAGAGCAAAGTATCAAATAATTCGAGCCCCTGGGGCGAGAGCTTCCAGAACAGTGGAAAAGGAGACGGGAATGACTTGAATCCTAATTTTGCCGATTTCGAAGATGCGTTCAATAATTCCTCCAACAATAATAAGTTTAATCCAAGCTCGAGTCCACAGACCAACGGTGTGATCAACAATGTATTTCCAACTCCCGGCTATAATACCATGACCCCCAAGCTGATGAACGGAGGGTTCCAACCGTTCCAGAACGCGGGCCCGAGCATGCAGACGCCCATGCTTCCTTATCATGGGGCTGGGTCCAACCACGCTCCAGCCAATGGCCTTACCAATGGGAATGGGATCTCACATGGAAGCCCGCCACCAAGTTCGGCAACGGTGCCGGACTCGAGTGGAGACCGATATGCGGCTCTCAAGGACTTGGACTCGCTCTTCAAGCAGAGTAAGTCTGAAATTATAATTATGCTATTCAGAGCATCGTATTGTGTAGGTATATTAGAGTATATTATGTAAAGACGGCTCCTGGAATCTAATTAGTTTCTCTTTTGGGAAACCATAAAGAGAAAGTCAGCTCCAGCATGGAAAGAGCTTCCTGTTGACGCAAACTTTACTGTCTGTATAGGAAAACATCCAAGTTCCGAGTTAGGCTTAACGGTACCTATTCCTTGCCCGTCAAATTGTGTGACATTTGGTTCCTTTGCTGTCAGGTTGCTGTCTGGTGATGGTGATGGTATCCTGGAATATATTATGAGAATCCAAGCTCAGTCTGATTACTATGTACTATAGCTTGTATCTGTCTTTGTCAGATGAGGGAAACTCAGCCGAGTGGAGAGAAAGGAGAGCTCTTTGTTTATGCATGCCTCCCCTTACCATACCAGCCTACCTTTTGTTTACTACGTAGGCTTCTTTGTATGTACATATAGTTGGTGAGGATGAGAGTTGGGCACCATTATTAATATTAATTGGACTAACGACTCACTCTGACAAAAAAGTACCAGCTGCCCCTCGTTTCTTGAGGATCTTATTTTTAGGGAAATAATAAAGGATGTTAATGTGGTGGATTAAGTTACTTGAACCTATTCTCTCTATGCGGACTTTCTTTGGAAGGAAAATGAGAAATATTATTTGACTCAAGAAGCCACCAAATGCACATTGTTTTACTTGGAACTTGTATTGTTATTGTAGTAAGCTTTCTATTCTAGAAATAAAGTTCATATTCATGTTATATTTGTAGATTTGGCATTATCAGCGCTCACCGTCTAGCGCCTTCAATTTGCTATTAGCTCCTAGTAAATATCAAGGTTTTGGCTTGTAGATGCTTAGAATAGTGCTGTCTGTTCGATCCTCCTACATGGATTATTAATTAGCTTTTGTTTTTGTTCGAACCCTTACGGTGGTTTAATACTGTCTGACCATATGCCATATTTTTCCATTTGCCATGGTCTAACTCTGGGCTCCTCTGACTTACTTACCTATGCATATTTTTCCTGCATTCGCTATGGGCTCAGCCTAGGCTCTTCCCCATTGTGTAGTATGGACATCCGAGACAAAAGGCTTAATTAGAAGTTTCCGAAGTGGGTTAGTGTTAATGCTATTAAAAGTGGGGAGGGAGGGAACGATTGGGAATGGGAACTGGTAGGCTTTCTCTCGCCCTGCTTATCAATACTATTTGTAGGTAGGTTTTCCTTGTGCATAATATCTGTGTCCTTTGTATAGTAATAATAAATATGAGATTTTAGTATTGTATACCGAAGTACTTGAATATATTAAAATAGGGCTTGAGCACAGTCCCATTATAATACAGCTCTCAAAGATGCCTACGTAAAAATGAATTATTTAAATTGAATGGTCATGGGTTTCCTTTTCCTCTGGGCTCTAGTAATTATTGCAACTAAACCCTGCAGATGAATATTAATCCGCGGTATTTTTGCATGTTTACAGACGGAGACGGACATCCACAGCAGGCATCAGCCCTCTCAAGCTCTGCCTCAGTTCCAGCTAATTTATCTTCTTCGACAAGTAATGACTGTACGACAGGATGGTTCTCCACCTCACCGTCCACTAATCATAATCTACAAAACCCTTTCTCTCAAGGTTCGTCTCCATTTCCTTTTCAAGAACAAATTATGCCAAACGCACATACAGACTCATTATGCCAAAGCACAGCCGGTCGGCCTTGTAACTCGGTGACATGCATAATGTCCGGCTGGAAATCTGCATGTACAGCAGTCCACTTTCTTTGACATCCTTACGAGTATCCTAAGTCTTGTTTGAGCGATTAATGTTCCGTTTCCTCTCGTTTTCATTAGTTTAAGCTTAACCAATGATTTTAAAACTGTTTAAGGTTTTGTTGGCTCTGTCTCTGTCCTACTAAACCGCTTTAAAAATTGACTTACTGGTTACTGGTCCCTCTTTCACATGTTAGGCGCTGGTACATCTGCTTCAGTTTTGTCCAGGTTAGCCCTCTTTAGGATTAAACCCGGAAAATTGAACGCATAAGAATGACACAGTTGGATATTGTGTTTGATGCAGCCTATGAACTACGAAGTGTGAAATTCCTATACATAATACATCTGCTTAGCACTGTTAACTAATTGAGCGAAAATGTGTGGGTGGATCGTTTATTCTATTTGACAGAGTTCATCTCTTTACCATCCCATAACAGTACGGAGGGCTGTAATCCAATTATGTTTACTTAAGTGGAATTAACCCATTTTGTAGGTATTTAATCAGGCTGACGCTGCTGGTGTTTTTTTTTTTTTTTGCGCCGTACGGCCCAGGCTTAGCGTATAGTCTAGAGGCCTAACAGACTGTGTGTTCAATCGCTGCGCTGCCCCCTTGCCTGTCAGTCTGTATTTGTATTTACATGTAGCCTAGAAACCTAAATCCCCTGGCTCAATTTGAAATTAGTGCACATTTGAGCAAACATGAATTCCCCATTTACAAACTACTTTCTTATTCCAGGCAGGCCCCTGCCTGACCAGAATGCAGTATTATGCAGGAAAGGTTTAGTAGGTATCTACCAATGCCAAAGTTTCTCTATTGCAGATGAGGGGGCCTAAATATTTGTTTTGTTAAGCACTTAGTTTTTACTTTTACGTCTAAAGTGTGCTGAGCCTTCGAATAGGTTCCTATGCCTACTAGAATAGTTTTACGAGGAGTTTAACGCATGGCCTATTTTCTTGTTGCAGGATCTTCGAACGGATGGGCTCCACATAGTAATGGAATGAACGGCGGTGTTTCAAACGGACAGAATCCACAGAATCCTTTTGCTGGGAATGGGATGGGTAAGTACGAGAGGACTCAGTGCATTCATACATAACTTGCAAAGTTTTAATATATGACGATTGTAACGATTGCGTACTCGTTTATTGACAGCCTGGGGATCCCCGTTGAACGGAAACTTATCAAATGGACATCACACGGCCTTTCCCACCTCTGCTAGTCATATGAATTTCTCGACCTCTGTCTTTGGTACAGGGAGTAATGGAATCGGATCTGGAGCCTGTGGGAAGCCCTTCAACCCCTTCTTCCCTCAGCAAGCCGCCAAGTCCAACCCGAACAATCCATTCTTATGAGCTGGATATTTAAATGGGAATGGGTGACCTGAGATTGTGGGCTAGGTTACTTGTATTACTAAAATTATCTTATAGAGAAGATACCGAGATATTATGAAGATTGGAAAGCATGTGCGATGCAAGCCATGAATGAGATGCAGAATTTAAGGTGTTACAGTGATAATCCTTCCTTTGCGTCTGGCCCAGAGAGCCATATTTTCTCATTATTAATCTGCTGACGAGAGTGTTATGTTTACGAGCGGAATCCGGTCCAAGCGTTGTACTGTACCGTACTAATTATGTTAAAGAAATGCTTGAGGCATTTATCCGTTTCCCATTCTGCAAGAAGAAGGATAAGGAAATTGTAAATAGAACATTACTAACATGTTACTGCTAATTACTATGTACTAATACGTAAGAGTATTTGTGCCTTTAGTTACACCTGTAGGACAACTAAGCTTTTTAGTAAATATGCTTGGTTTCAGTTGCTGTAGAACTCGGTGAATATAGGTGGTAGTCTGCATTTTAAGGAACATAACCAGGTTTGAACTATTAATAGTATAGCTCTAAAAAGTGTAAAACGAACGGAATTCTTGGTTGTAACAGTTATCGAACTCTAGCATAAAAATTCAACTTATTCCCGTATGACGTATGTACCTAATGCTTATCCTGTACATATATATAATTTTTACTTTCTCTAGAAGGGAAAGTAGGCATTTATTACAGTGTTTATTTGACTTTGGTGTTGTTGCTACCAATAATGTTGTGGTTGGAGGACGATGCATGTATTGTAATAATAAGTAGTAATTCTTAATGGCTATCATTTAAGACTACCAAAGATAAATCCCAAATTCACCGAAAAATTAACTAATTCAACCAAACTTACTTT
>JAQFZY010000189.1:0-41157 GCA_034696285.1 Hypogastrura burkilli
TTTGACCCCCCCTATGGCCCCCTTCCGGACCACCCATGTCTCAAATTTCATGTCGGCTGTAATTCATGTCACCTATGCAATGAATTTTTGCAAAAAAAAGAGTGGGCCAGAAATTGAAGAAAATAGCCCTTAACCGGTAAGGTCCTTTAATTTTATTTCTGCCATATCATGAATTCCACTAATTTTATCACTCAAAAAATGGGCGAAGACAAAAGAGGTATGGATAGATTTAGAATAGCGCCAGTGTTGGATGAGTTTTGTGACTACTTGTTCATGACTACCACTTTTAATACCTTACAGTACAGTCGCGATTTTACAATTTACATGTAGAAGAAGAATCCGTTGCATCTCTAGTTTCGAATATAATTTAACAATAATAATAAGCCCAGTGAAGTTTCAGGTTGCAGATGTCATCATAGACCTTCAGCTGATTTACGCAGCGGCAGCCAAGAGGGACGCCAGAATAGAGCTGGCGAGCACTGCGTATCCAGACTGATATACTGACTTAATTTCAAATCCCTTCCCCAAATCCCAAGCCAGGTGACGCACTCCATTAAATGAATGGAAGAACAGAGGAAAAGCCAGGAGGAACTTCGCTCCAAAAATTATCCCAGAGCCCAAGTGAGTCGACTGCAACACACTCAAGTACGTTGGGAACGGACTTGGGGTTAGCAACATTCCTGTATTACAGAATACAAGATGTGAATCTTAATAGTGTAAGCATCTCGTTATAAGCTAATTTGCACTTTCAACACGTGAAATACTTTACCAATAGCAAAGGCTGATGTAAGCCCAGAAAGGGCTATTCCAGTACCACGATGCGTGACAGAGAGTACTGACGTAATTTGAAACTTATAAATGCTTAAATGAGGTGAGAGTGGACGATTAAGCCGCTTGTTTTTATCAAAGAAATCGTCCTCCACCTTCGTAGTAGGGGCAGGCAAGGTACATGTTGTTGTCAAGCTACAAAATTTGATTCACATTCTTTAGTTCACAAAATAACGGTTTTTTTGCTTTCAGACATGGGTGGAAAATCTTCCACAATGTCAAAAATTTCCTACTCCTGCAGGATTTTTTCATTCATGTAATATATCATAAAAATTAAAAATATAATTAGTAGTAAGCTGTGCGAATTTAAAGAAAAAAAAGACATGTTTACACTTTTTTTCCTGCCACAACCTTGCCTTCGACTTCGTTTACCCACCTCATGCGCTACGCAAGCATACCCGAACCGCACGGAAGATTTTTCACCCATACATACTATCAGAGCAAATATACCACTAAATCATTCTTTAAAAAAAACATGTTGCCAATTCTCTTACCACTTAGCCGTACCAATTTGACCCATTCGGAACTTCTGACTGATTCCAGCCTGAATTCCTCGACGGAATAGGTTCCTACATAAAGAAATACTAGATCAGTGTCGATGTCGAGTCACTACAACTGGCCTCACTCTTTTACTCGTTATAGCAGGAACTACTACACAATTGCTAATTGTCACAAATATACAGGAAGTAAGGTCATCCTGAGTAAATTGATGTGCCACATTCGCGAATTTGCCAAAATATTATTTTCCCAAATTTTGACCATTTTTTTGCATAATAATAAAATATGCCTGTCTCCACTCCTATTTTGCACCAACATACAACAATGAACAACGTTAAAATTGTAATATAATATACATAGCTTTTACTTACGCCCCAAGGATTGTCCCACTCATGACTGTTTTCCTATTACTTTTCAACCACCGGAACCTTTGCCACTGACGGTGAACTCTCAGACCTTGTAGGTTCCTAGTTCCTACAGTTAAATTATTAAAATCTAATTGTTGACTGAACTGATATTCAAAAAGCTGGTGAATTTAATTCATTAATTAGTTGTTAGTTTCAAATTTCGTATAAGTTTTCAAGAATACCAATAATTAAACTTTTACTTCCAATGTTGGCGGATCCTTTCGCAGATTATAGGCAAACAAAAGAGTGAGTGCATTGTAAATAGCGGGAAACGATTCAAAACACCTCATAAGTTCTTGTTCAGTTATGGATCCAACTTAACTCTACCAACTTCTATGAACATGAAGACGGGTCATTCTGTATATAACATCAACCTAACCCGCCCGGCGCTTTCCAGTCGGCTGTTTGGCTACTCAAACAGATTTGTCGCAAGGTACTTTGTAACCTTAACCTAGCTATAAATGATATTTTGTATAAGCTTTAAACTCAGCATTGCTCGGCTCTGAGGGTTAGTGGAGGTTCGTCTCCGGAAAGGTCGGTAGATTATAGGTAGACCGTCAGCTATGTCTTCTTGAGTTTTAGCAGTTCTAAGTTGTTTTAAGGTTTTAATTTTAGGCAATTTATTAAATTTTTAATGTCGGCCTAAACAAGTTAAGACTTAAAGTTTTCGAATTTATCGTGAAGCAAAGACGGGGTAAAGTTTTCGAATTTATCGTGAAGCAAAGACGGGGTAAAGTTTTCAAGAATTTGTATGGGCTACGGACAGGTTCTGTCACAATGAGCTATCATAGGGTGACCTCGTTTTTCAGGAAAGCGCCAACAAGGAGGTAAACAAACAGTAGCCAGTAACCTTTCGCGATTTAGTAGTAGTTAAGTAGTATTAAAATAAGTACAGTAGTAATATTACTATAACGTACAACAGTTCAAAAATATTTCAAGTCACGTCCAAGTGGAAATTGAGGAGCGTGTTAAATGTCCCAATTTTCCTTAGGCAAAGTAAGTACCTATACTACAGACTACCCTAATCCCTTCTGATATAAGATTATTACCATGACAATAATGTTGATTGTCATATTTATCGTTGGCTGTAGAAGGGTAATTAAAATGTCTATATCTAGGCGTAGCATCTTAGTAGTACATAGTATCTTAATTAACTCATGTTCATAGTTTTACCGGATTTTATTCACTTATTATACTTTCTATAACCCAACACCTTTAAGTATTTAATTCCTGTCATTATAATTATCCAAATCTTTCACCAGGCTTATTTCAAAATTAACAAGTGAAGCAAAACAAGGGCATGAGCTTAGATTTTCGGCAGCTGGCTGGTTCAGTGGTGGCTCTTTAAAACAATTTCTACAGTATCATCAAAGCCTTCCGAGCCGGACTTTTAGTAAATCAAATGGAAACCCCTACCACAACGTACGTGGATTCCGGAGCGGTAGAAAAGGCAATCTGTCGGGCACTCCAGTAAAAGGTTCGACTGGACCCAAGAGTAAGCCCAAAGGCGAGTTTCTTTTAACTTCACTAGAAGACGCCGGAGCAAGGATGGGAGACAGGTCTGGCTTGCTTCTGAAGCCCATTGTTTTCACTGCAGGGGTATGGCTAACGACTTACTTTCACGGATTGGAGCAGAAATATAAACCTACTCATACTCATATATGTGTCAGTAATACAGTAGGTACATAAGTATATGTATCATTCTCGGATTTCAGGTTGCTGGGGCCAGTTTAGTGGGATGTACAATATGGCAGTACGAAGTGTATCGGAAAGCAAGGGGAAGTTCCCCGTCAACTTGGAGAGAAGCTAACACTGCTGTACTCACAAATATATCTGGAACTGACATTGTACGAAGTGACTAAGTGGCATACGTTGGCAACATTTAACCATTTAATGGAGCTTGAGTGTCCACGAGTTGAATGTTGCTCATATATGCTATGCTCTGATATTCATGTTAACAATGTTTTTTGTTGATTTTTTAAAACAATTGAATCCACGATGGATCTGCTCGTTGGCCCTATACGTTACGATATCACTATCACACGGCAATAATAGAAAAGTGGTAATATTCGTCGTTCGATTAATGATTGGTGGAAACAGCTCCCTCCCGGTGGTGGAATATTCTGGACAATATGCGGGATCAACACGCTTGTCTATTTGGCTTGGAGGGTCCCAGCTCTAAGTGCAACTATGGTCACGTACTTCACAGCCACTCCTGTTTCACGTAATTTGAGCTCTTGGTTTTGGATATGAAATGAGTCCTGATCCAGACTATTAAAATAAGTAACTTTAACAGGAGCGGTTTGTGTCCCAATGCTACTATCAACATTTAGTCACTACTCCCTGATGCATTTGGCGGCCAATATGTTCGTACTACACTCATTCATGCCATGTACGTATTACATATTATTTGAGCCATGAGCCATGACTGAGTATTTGTGCGTTCGATAATATTCTACTGTGATTGCGGTACTTCATACCCACCCATATTTCACCACATAGCAACTGTCCAATTGTTGGGGAAAGAGCAATTTGTAGGATTTTACTTAACTGCCGGGGTCGTTTCTTCCTTGGGATCACATATATACAAAGTAATCATTGGAAGCAACGTTCCTTCTCTGGGAGCCGTAAGAACAGTATCACAGAATGCTCTCTATTAGTTAAGACCATGACGAACTCAATTAACACATCAATGTATTCATTTCCCAAGTCTGGTGCCATTATGGGAATTCTAGGTTTCATTTGTACCAGAATGCCCGAGTCTCAGTTAGGAATTATTTTCCTGCCTGGAGTTACCTTTACCGCTGACACGGCATTGAAATGTATACTAACTGTCGATACGGTGGGGCTCCTGGCTGGCTGGAGGTTCATGGATCACGCCGCACATCTTTCCGGCTGTCTATTCGGCGTGTAAGAAGTTTATTTTATGATAATGTAACCATAATACATGAGTTAAACTCCAAAAGATCCTATAAATTCGTTTTCAGGGGGTTTAGTTACATCGAGAAAGGCTTGGAACCGCTCCGAAATACTATAATGCAGAAATGGCACGATGTAAGAGGCTGACGTTACGGCAGGGCACTTGTAAATATGAACGCAAACCAGGACCAGCCACCATGAGAAGGGCAACCGTGCCACTAAGTCAATAATCAATTTGCCCGCTATTACCAAAATTACCAGTTCACGGTTGTATTAATCCCAGTGTTTAGTTTTATTTCTCATCGTAATTATTGTACTGTACAGTATTCCAGCAATAGTTTATAATCAAACAACTCAGATCACCCAGTTGCAATAAAAAAAACTCTATTGAATTACTAATTAGTATAATAATTATTCTTTTTATCGACTCGTTAACTTACGTAGCATTAGCAGCCTCCGGCGGTGTTGCGGCTATATTTTAAGAAGTAACAAGTTCACTAGCGCAAAGCGCAACTGAAAGCCGAAACTCATAACTGCGGCGCGGCGGCTCAAGAAACCTTGAACTGACATTAGATAGCTGTGTTATCAAAAGATAATATAATATGAGCTCAGCTCTTCTCTTACCCTTCTTACCCTTACAGTTACAAAATTGACTTTTCTTTTAGTATTCTATCAAACCCATTGGGAGGAGGGAATGAAAACCCATCAAAAACTACGTCTAGAACAGCTCCTTCGTCAACTGAAAATAAAATCCAAGACTTTCATTAAAACATTTACGTATAATTTCGGTTAAAAACTGACAGCTCACTCACCGTAAACAACCGGATAAACTGTCCCTCTTACATTAGAAAATGAGAGGTTTCCTTTCACTCCGTTGATGAAGAAGCTGAGCTCAATGTGATCATAGCTGACACCCTATGGTTCCAAAAACAACTTTGTTAAATTAAATGTTACTACAGCACAATTTGCACTCCGATAAAGAAGATATTGGAATACTTACGAGTATATCACCCTCTTGTAACTGCCCACCCAACCGCCCTATACACATTTTATTATGATACAGTTCCCCCGTATGCCTGAGCACCCAAGACTCAGGATCACTTCCTAGAGGGATGTCATCAAGGGATGAGTTCCGGGTCGCAACTCCTACGCCCCACTGTCCATCCTGCTGATACTTTACTTCAAAGTAGGACTTGGTCTGCACGAGAGGGGCTGAGCCGAGAGCGCCGCCGGTTCCGCATACCCGGAGCCCATTTTTAACTACAACAACCTCGTGACCCAAGTACCCAGTGTCCAGTAATATGTTCTGATCACTGCTACCCTTATTACGAGCAGAGCCGTTTGAGGTACCATTACTGGCACTGGGGTTATTATCAGTGTCACTGAAACCAAGGACGGAATCAAAGAGTGTCCTGGAGCACGAGCAACACCACATTGTTTCAGAGAGAGTTTATTCGTACACTTATTGTATCTTCACTGCTTTTGAGTTTATCGACACAACTGCTCACTATTCACAGCATTTTTGATTCATCCAACTCAGCATGACCAAACTTGTACTTTCCACGCCACATGAAGGGAAGTGGGACCAAGTAAGGGCAGGGAATCTGACCAGGTAACTCGCACATACAATGCCTGGGGCAGCCAGTGCCGAAATTTGCAGGACTGTCCTTGATATCAGACTCTTTCTGCTCCTCTTGTAATTCTAATCAACAAATGCACAACAGGATGAAATATAAGATCTGACAGTGATTATTACCTACGAAATGGTGAAAACATTATTTTACCTTCGCTAGTTTTACAGAGACATTTCAGAACTCGTTGATGGATCTCGTCCTTACTCTGGTAGTCAATGTCCATAAGAAGTTCTCGACCGCTGTTCAACCATATCCGAATGAACGGAGTTGGAGTGAGCTCACGAATGGTTATGACTTGCACCTCCGGATTCTTGAACTGGAGTTGTGGGAGGTGCCAGAAAACAAAGTTCTTAGCTCCAAGGTGACTCGGTACCCTTCTGCTGTAGTGCAGAGCAAAGATATTGACGTATGGTTTCAGAATTAGCTTGGTATTGCTCAAGTATTCGATTGACCGTCGGACAGGAGCTGGTCCTTTCATAAAAGGCATTTTGATTTCGTATCTGGCCCTGGCCCTTCTTGATTATAAATGAGCGAGCAGGGATAACAACACCTATTGCCCATGAACCGAACCATTATGTACAAATAATAATATAGCAAAATAAAGATGTGCATTAAGAAGTAATTAGTAGAGTATCCTTACAGTCTGACAGTACAGCACTTACTATCAGTAGGTTATAGTGGCCACTCATTTACTCGTTAAATTATCAATAATAAAGAAAAAAAGAACTACCACAAGCACAAGCACTATCAAAAGCTAAGACGGAAACCAATTTCCAAAACGCGATAACTAGCAGATATAGTAGTAGAAAAGTTTATGCAGCGGTTATGGCATGTAGCAGTTACGATTAATTTGTAATTAAACTGAAAGCTAGATACTATTAGATAGATACCTAAAACTCTATATTCAAGTACCTAATATACTAAACTCCAATATTAATATACCAATATAAACTCCAATATTAATATACCAATATAAACTCCAATATTAATATACCAATAAAACTCCAATATTAATATACCAATACTAACACCCAAACTCTTTATCAGCTAGTCCCCGTACTCATATGAAGACTTAAATGCTTAAAGCTTTATCTTTATTTAGAGTGTAGTGATTATGACAGCCTTTTAAAATTATAGTGTTTCTTAAGTCCGCCCCGAATTTTCAAAATAAGATCTCAAAAAATGCTCTCTAGTAAAAAGTCGCTGAGTATGCTTGAGTGTTGAGTGTACTCTAAAAAGGACGAAACAAGTTAAGTTTTCTCTCAGTACTAAGAGTACACTCAGGCTTACTCAGCGACTTTTTACTAGGAGCTTTTTTCTTTATTTCCAAATTTTTAGGGGTTACAACTGATGTACCGAACCGAAACCATCATAGCACTTCAGCATATTTTATGAGCAGAAACATACATTAACGTTGTCACGGGTGATGGGTGATGTACGTGAGACTATACTACTACAGGTAATGTAGTATGGGCATTAGAGTTCCCTATATGTATAAATGTGCGGTAGGGAATGGGTCCCAGACCCAGATCGGTTGTTAAAAGGTGAGATATCTCAGGAACCCTATGACCTATAGAGGTCAAATAACGTTTGTTTGAAAGCCAATTGTATGGTCTACAATAATTTCAATTGCTGGGACGCCTAAATACACGTAAAGTAGGTGAAATCGACAAGTCGAGGTTGTTTTTCAGGGTTTTTGGGTCGAAGCATATGAGTAAGGCAAAATTAAAGTTGAAGTGACACAATGGGACCGAATTCACCCACTTTCATGCGTCTTTAATTTTTGTTGTTCGCTGAGCCGTTTTCTCGCAATCGTTGTTGGCAGACGAAATTAGGGGGGGGGGGGGGAATGCATATCCTTCGGAACGAACATTTTCCATCTTTTCTTTTTTTTATTTACATAGAAAATGGTATTGTCATGGGCAATGGGGGTTTCACTCAGGCAAAAGTAGAATATGTTGTACCTGTGACTGGTTAAGTAGGGTGCCTGGAGCAGTTCTGACAACAACTCGAATACTGACAGACGACAGCACTTAATTAGTGTTCAGAGACATGCACATTGGGACCTGAAATGTGAAACGGGGCTTCCAGACTGACCAGAAGTGTTGGTCTATGATTTTTCGACACGAAGGGCCGTGGCCGTAGGAATGCGATACGCTAGCGGCTAGCACTGTGGTTTTATAAGTTTACTTACATGATGATTTAGTAGTACTAAGTAGTTTACTACGGTCATGTATCTACCACAAAGCCGCGACATTGATTTAACATTTAACGCCGACGGACATACTATAAGCACATAAAGCACGCACTGCATACAACCTTAAAACAATCAAGTTAGCATCATCAATCATTAATATGTACTCAATATTTCACTCACCATCCAAATTAACTTGAATTCTTGATCTTGTCTTCAGCGGTTCAACCTTAACCGTGGCCTTCTTCTATTCGCATCCAGCGACAGCAGTATTTTTTATTTAAATAATCAGTTTTCTGAAAGTTCTCCTCGGTCTTGGTTCTGTTTACGTCACAAACTAACGGTTTCTGCTTCTGGGTGTTAGTGCTGAAAGTTCAAAGGGCCAAACAATGTCCGCTTACGGTTTTACTCAAGTTTACCACCATTATAGTCTAGTGTCTTTACCAGAACGCCTGTGATGGCTCTTCGCATAGTCGAGTTCAGCGTGTTATAAGTTACAAGAGTTAGTACTAATTACTATTGCGTCGTCAATTATAACCCGTCACGCAATAAACATTAATAATGCATGACTTTTAATCGAGGCACAATAAAGATAGGTACAGATTTATTGGGTGGCATGCTTTGCTCGTGCCTTCCTTCCGCTTAACCCCTCGACCCCTGCCCTTTACCTGCCTTTTGAATTTTGGCCCGCAAAAGAGTCATCAAGGAATATGCTCAAAAATTCTCCATGCCTTTGCGCAGAATTGTCTAAAAATTAAAACCGTCCCGGTTTCGGCCAAGGAACAAATAGGAAGCTTTCACCTTCCTTAGGAATCACTCTGTGCTTTCTCTTAGAGCGTAATGGTGAAAGCGGAGAAAGCCAATTCTCAAATGCAGATTACGCTATTACATATTTTTACGGCTTGTATTTAATGCTGCATAAAAGTGTAACTAACTTTAAATTAACGAAAAACCTAATATTCATTGGAACAGTCAGAATCATTTCAGTTTCCAGATGTTAACAATGTATCTGTATTCTTTATTCACCATGATATATTTATGTGGTAGGGACTTCTTTTTAAAATGTTTCGTGTTCTCGTGTTATAACAAAGGCTCAATTGCAATCTGTATACATAATATAATACATAGTATACCGATATTTGGAACAGCTTAGTTCATCCAAACAGAAATACCCGCTAACCATGCTAGTTTTGATATTGCAAAATTAACACCCCTCTCAGCCGTTTGTTTTAATATCAAACTTTAACTTCTGGGATTTGGATTTGGAATAGAATATGGCTGAAACGCCCAGTAGGTATATTCTCCTGCCTGAATCATTCCATGTCCTACATATATCGACATTGACATCGGCTTTGGCATGGATGGAACATGGAATAGTTGTTTCACATATGAGTTATTATACACTATGCAATGCCACTTGTTCGTACTACTTTTCAGATAAATATATCTTGCGTGTTGTATGCTTTGCTCAGGCCTAACATCTAACCTAGCAGTGTTGGGCTAAGAACTAACAGTCAAATATATTTGTCATATTTACCTAATATTACTTCACACGCAAAACAGCAAACATAAAATACACAATACAAATAGAAACAAGGTTCTGTATTTTCTGGAAAATGAAATCACAAAAAAGTATGTATGTATTTAGTATACTATTTACATACAACATACCAGTGTCTGGAAATTATTTAGTATTACAATATTTGGCGGTTTGAGGCGTATGCAGAAGACTAAAGGTCACGGAGTACTAATTGATGTTCGTATCTGTAATTACTTGTGCATTAAAAAGTAGGAACCTTATTGGAAGTATTGCGACTGTGTCTTAGAATAGTTTTGCCTGTGACAATACGTCGTCGTTGAGTCTGATTGAGTCGGTAATTTACATCTTTCGTTTCTGTACTACTTTACCTCTGTACTATAGTACTCCTACGTACTATTTATTTATATGCAGAATGGTAAGAGAACGCGTCTTTCTCTTCTTTCGGTCGAACCTGGAAAAAGGCATCCAATATGAATAATTGTACGTTCTGAGCCTCCAAAGATAGTAGTATTCGGACAAGGGCTCATAATTTCAATTGTATACAGGTGAAAATTCTGGATCCAGGAAAGCAATGAATACTGGCCCAAGGTTGCTCCAAATCAAAGAGTAGGTCAGGCAGTTTGCCGTGTCTCAAGGATCCCCTTCCCCTTTCAAGCGTAGTCGGGCAAAGTCTTCGAAAATAATATCGTCATCCCTGCAAGAAAGAGCCAGTCAGATTATGTAGGGCCATGTTTCAGAGAGTTTTCTAGTTCTACAGAAGCAGTACGTACGTGTCGAGTTGAATAAGATTCTCGACAGGGACTTCACCCCCGTCCACTGTAGTCTGATTCGGTGAGGCAGATTTTGGCATTGGGTCTTCTTCTTCGGGCTTCGGATGCATCAGTACGAAGGGGAGCTCGGCAGACAGGTCCCTGTATTTCGGATAGGAGTCGGTCAGCCATCAGCATGCACGTAAATCATAGGGATAAAAGTACCATAAACCTACCCTCCTAATGGCCCTAGACACAGCTTAACTTTAACCTTGTACTGGACAATGATTCCGAGATTCTCCTTGGCGGCCGGGTCCGTGATTCTAGAGAGAAAAAAAGAGTCAGTTAGAATGAAAGAATAATGTGAGCCGGGTAAGGTTCTCTTTGAGCACGCGTGGAATAGGTAGACTGTAGATTTGAGTCATTTCTATTGTAAACAGAGCGGATCCTTGTTACTCCGTAAAGTTTACATAGTAAGCTCACATGGTTGAGGAAGCCAAATTAGTATCTTCATGCTTGAGTTGTCCGTCAAGAGCCAGGCCCCGCTTCTCCTTATTGTTTAGCAGGAGCGGAGTCAAGTAGTAAACTTTGGATAACGTAAACCCGGGTCCCACAGGACAGCCTTCCCTAAAACAAATGGCCAGAGAAAAACAAAACATCAAAACCTGAAAAGTAATTAGGACTCGACTCAGGCAGCCTTTAACCCATTTCCGGCTCAAGTTTCAACGGAGTTTTGTACACTACATTTGGCTGCATTCATTAGTTGAAAAGGCGGTGTAGGACGCCTGTTATGTGGACCATAACCACACAAGTTCCAGAGTACAATATTACAAAACGGCACTCACTCTATACTATACAATCTAATAACCAAAGTCAAATTATTCGTATTTAATATTTGCAAGTCGTTAAGTGCCTATTCATCCGCTTGAATCCGTTATCATTACAGCTAGGCGCTCACGCGGAGAATTGGCACAACCAGTTGCCCGATTTCAACGGGTCTGTAATCTGTAATTGAATCAAGAGTAATCCGGAGTTCCCCAAAAATTCCCTAGGGGGAAAAACTTTGAGGGCAAACAAAGGGAGAAAATGAGAGTTGAAGGCCTAGTAGCACTGCTCAGTTGTAGCACGAAGCACATCCAAATGAGAGCATAAAGAAAAGTTCGGATGGAGCTTTGACAGCAGTAACAAACAGTGCTAGGGAAAGTAGATTATTCAAAGGCGGACGCAGAGTGGAAACTTACTCAGTTTCACTTTCGGCCACAGTACACTTGTACTGGGCCGTTGAGAAGAGGCAAATGTCTGCAAACTGCCGGACCGTCACTTTGATCTTCTTCACTGTCCGATTCGAATTATTTGCTATATGAACATTGACGGCAATCGACTCTCCGTGATGGTAGAGCTCCTTGTCCAGGGAGGCCTCGAGGTGGAGCTTGTTCGGGGACATCATGAACTCCTTGGAAACTTCAACGGAGGGCTGCTCCCCTTGCTTACCAGGGGCATACATTATCTTACGGATTGCCAGGCGGACAGAGTTTCTGAAATCAAAGGCAAATAAAGGGAAGGCATTAGGCATAATGGGACCCCTTGTTCAGATCTGGACATAATATGTGCATATGACTGATACGCGGAATAATAGGGAGCGGAAGTGATTTGGAAATGGAATATTGACATTCCGCTCAAGCAGGAATAACGGGAAAATCTAAAACAACACGAGCCCGGGACCTGACCTCAATTTCCTGGCATCTGACATTTGAATTTACGTAAACAGGCCCAGGTCCGGAGAACGAGTCCCTACGTCACACTACTAGTTGATCAAATAACATGAAACTTCATTAGGCTCAGCCAATTAGGTACACCTACTTACGTACGCCTCTCTGTCACTAAGTCCCATGTATGAAGGACGGAGATGAACAAGCAGGGTGGCTAGTAATAATATGCTTTATGCACGTAGAAGAGGAAGTATCGGCTTTCGGGGAAATGTCAACATTGATTTACGACATATTAATACGCCCCGTGCGACTCCAAATCTCCAAACTCTCAGGATAAATATATGTATTATGCTCAATGATAAACCACAAAATATTGTAAGACTTTAAAACCCGGTACCAAAACCGTTCATCCTCAAGCGGAGAAAGTTAACTTTCTCCCTGAACCCCTCCCAATTATGTACATCTTCGTTATTCCCTCAAACTTTGTCAACTTTGAAAATAGGGGTTGACATACTAAAATTGAGCCAATATAACAGGGAAGTTTAGGACTTGTACATTCAAATTCGCATTGATAAGATCCAGGCTCCAGTACTCAGCAAAAAGTGTCAATACCTATTTTAGAGAAAAACAGCTTTAATATGGGACAAAATAATTTCGAGCCTAGCATTCACCGGAATATAAACTCTAGCTAAATTTTGTATTCTGTAATACCTACGAAGAATATTGCTGAAGCCCCTAGCATAAATCATTCGTCCCACTGATCCCTGACACGGGTTCATTAATTCTGACCCTGAGTCAAGGGATTCGAATCGTTCGATCTGAGCTTAGCCCTGGCTTCGAATTATATTACCATCAGCTTGACCACCCGAACGTCACATTTCCATTCGTCTCTTCCTCCCAGGCCATTAATTTTGGGGCTTAGAAACACAATATGAGGGAGAGGGATCAGATTTCTAGAGTATTAGTCGGTACTAGGCGATACTTTCTCCCTTCCCACACACGATGGGCCTTGGGCATGGGCACGTATTGCAACACCATACAGTACTAGCATGGTACTAGTAAAATATTTCCGAGTCAGCGAAATCCTCCGTATGAACCTGTGAGCAATAATATTGCCTTGAGCAAAAAAGCAGGGGACATAGAATTCCGTAACGAAGGACTGTTTTACGTTACAATGGGAAAATCAATAGAGTTACCGGCCCACTATGTATGAAAGTGGTATGAAAGGACTAACTTTCACCCTGCTCGATGTATTCACCAGCCATGCCTTTACAGCACATACAGGTTCTACGTATGTATTTATATATGAAATCAAGGACTGGTCTACTAAATTATGAATTGAAATACCAAGATTTAACGGCAAATTAACAATGATTGACTGTAATTTCAAGAAACAATCATTCTGTCAAATACATGCTAAGTTACGTTATCAAGCTGTTAAGGATACCAAACTAATAATTTTGTGCAGAGAAAATGTAGACTTTACCGGAAAGTGTAATATACCAGTATTAGTGTTAATTCAGTTTTCAATTTAACTGGAGCTATGTTCGGCTGGAGCTTTGCTTAAGTTAGTTTAGGTTTGACTACATACATACATATATTAATCTGGGTAAGGTTAAGCCTGGTTACAGTATGCCTAAGTTAGGTTGGGTCTGGCTATACTAATTTGGGTAAAGCTAACCTTGGTTAAAATATGCCTAAGTTAAGTTAGGTTAAGCTTGGTAGATTATGTTTAAGTTATGAGGTAAGGCTTAGGCTACAAAAAAACGAATTGAATCAAAAACATCTGAATCTGAACGTGATAAATAGGTTTTTCCACTGATTTCTTTTTGGCAGGAAAAATGCATACCTGGAATTACGCATTCCAAACTTCCGCTCAAAAATAATAAACCAAGGTAAATTAAAATACCAGCTCATACTACACAAACCCCCTCCGCCCAGCCGAGACCAACACGGGTTGCGGCTATCAGAAGTGGACCTCCCTAAAGCCTGAGCCTGACGTGTGACATGACAGGAGATTATTTAGGAGAAAGCATAAGAGAGAGCCTGAGAAGCATCTCCATTTCTCCATCCATCCGTCAGTATCAGTATCAGTAATACCACTTCGCTCTCTACAGCTTCCTCCTACTATGCCACTATCTCATGAAACTCAATACAGATTGAGACATAAATCTCAATCTCCGCAGCTAAGGAACTCAACCGCCTATCTCGACTCCATTTTTATAGCACAGAAAACTCCAACCACACTTTCCCCTCCAGCAACATGAAATGGATCCAGACGCATGAGTCCCCTCTACTACCGGAAGTGTAAAATTATACAGTAGCTTATGAGTCAGAAAATCGCTGCAAGTATATAACATGCTGACATTTGAATTCCAAACCGCTCATAACCCCGTGTCCTCTATGCTGTATAGGGTACTCTAGATATATACTTACTCTACTTTCACTCGGGCTCTATTTGCCTTCTCACGCTCCACTTTAGAATCCGAAATTCGCTCCTAGCTCCTGGCAACTGGCAATTGGAATGGAGCTAACCACTTGAAGAAGTATTACTTTAGTTATGCATGTCTCACTATTGATTCAGAGGCAACTGGAACGGATACGGATACTCTGCGACTCTCAGTTGTCCCTCTCATTTACATCTGGAGGGCAAGGCTATAACTGTATAGAAGAACTGTATTTCAAATACTGGTGAAATCATGAGGGTTCTTTGGAACTCTGCATCAAGAAAGAAGGGCCTATCACCTTTGCTCATTTAAAACTAGGGATGCTTCAATATCTGGCCTAACCGGAGAATATGGCCATTTTCGGGATCCGGTTGGACGGAGCAACATTCAAAACTGTCAAATAACTTGTCTCTATTGACTTGATTTGATTACGCGCAAGCGGTATTGACGTAAACTGTAAACTACAACATTTAACGTTAAGTACATTGTGGATTGGCTCTAGAGCCTATGTCGCAATGGGCAGTTTAATGGAAAAAATATCCGGGCGGATATTCGGGTCGCAGCCGGATATTTGTTCATCGGATATTCGACTCCGGTCGGAGCCAAAAAAATCCCTATCCGTGGCATCACTATTTAAAACGAATGAATCCTTTCAATTTCCATTTTGAGAAAGTTGGAAAGTTGGGATAATGAGACGGGACAGGCTCTATCACAACGCTCCTCCAACTCGAAAGTGGAGCGTAATGTTCCATGTAACTACCAAACTCCGGGCTCAATGGGCCTATTTAATTAAACTAAACACTCAGCACTTCGCTCTGCCTTTGAACTATTTAAATTAGGGAATACTGGGGGCTCGGGTTTTAGGAGGCGTTACAGTTGTTGACCCTGGCCATTCTCTGATCTAATTAATTATGTCTTTCAGTGGGAATTCGGAATAGTACTAAATACATTTTACTAAGCTTACCTGTGCCACGGTTAGTTGTGTAAAATGACTGACAATATTTCCACAATTTGAGACATATTATTAAACTCCTTCTGTTTATATTGAAATCTAGAACTATTTAAATTGAGCTGGTTTACTTGCGATTTCATTGCGTACCTAAATAATGTTTTCAATTATTTAAAGAAGATAGTTTATCTTTGAGAACTGCAACACTTGTTCGAGCTTTAACATAGGTACTTTAAACGTATTCATAATTCCTTCCAATCCAAATGAATTACAACGCCCCGGCAATGGATCATTTGAAGTAAAAACAAAACCGATATATGTAGCAGTGAAATAAGTATAATTTAACTTAGTAACAACTGCCAATAAAATTAGTAATTGTTTGAGCCCTCAGAATTAAATATCATGAGATTTGAGAGATAATGCATACTTTCCCTTCAACACAATTGACAGATCACCGCTCCAAAGCTTCATTGAAGTAGTAGGTACATTGAATCGGGCATTAGACGTGAGAAGTGAGAACCCGTAAGTCCCCTCTGTAACTACATGCTTTCACGTTCACGTATACTGTACGAATACGAACCTCTTATGTGGCTTGTCATCCGCATTATCACCAACATAGGCTTTCATCTCGTAGTCGACTCCACAGGGCTTCCCAGTGTCACCCGGAGCGGGCTGGAGCGTCACGGAGGCTGGACAGTGTGGAGGAAGTTCAAAGAAAAATGGAAATGCATTTGAGCCCAGTTTCTTCAGTAAGCGTTCCTGAAATGAACAGGAAAAAGAGCCACTTTAGACCCGACCGACCCGGACGTGATTTATAGGCCAGCCACTGGATAACTTTCGCATTATACATTCTCGTTCAATCCCTGGAACTACCTTCCGAAATACATTATTTTTTCCACTCAAAATATTCAAACTTTAGACAGACCTAATACTGGCGGCTTGCTCGGATTAGGTAGAGGACCTGAACCGGAGCCCAGGCGCACGCCAACCACCTCCCGTATTACGCCACGTCTGACACTTGACATGGAGAGAGAGACGGAGCCGTAATTGAAAAATCTCCCAAAGCACTCTGGATTTCAAAGTCCCTTCATAATCTGGCAGGTAGTGTACAATTTGGGAACTGGGGTCCTGCTAAATATCTCATAAACTTCCCTAGTTCCCCCTCTGCCCGTCACTCTCGACATAAAAAAAATATATTCTATCTGCCCACAGTCCCCGCGTGCTATAGACTATAGAGCTAAAATACCAGGAAAGCCCTTTCCTCACTTTCTCCATATGACACACTCACACTAGGAGAAAGTTTTTAATACAAAAACATGGCTCATGGCTCCTTTCTCCGACGCCCATTTTTACTCCCGCTGCATCCACATCTGAATTGCAAATGAGACCTACTAAGTGAAGCTTGCCTCTAGTCAATCAGAACCAGAGCCGGGGTCTTACTTGGAGTCGGGTTAAGGATTTGGCGAGTGAGGCTTCAGGAACGGGGAAGATCTGCTCAGATGCGAGGTAGAGGTCCTTCCTAAAGGTCAGGCCAAGAACGTCCAGGTCCTCGCGGCCGTAGCGGAAGGCAGCCAACACGTGCCCGTAGACCTTCCGCTCCTTAACGTACTCAGGATCAATTAGCACCACCCCGTCTGCAAAAGTCGAAAGAAACAAAGTTCATGAGTACTTTGCAAAAGGGACTGGCCCCTCCTTTCATTAGAACTATTAGTCTTAATTCGTCAGGCTAAACGGGTAAATACTTGACAGGAAAACAGTCGAGAGTGGAAAAGTTTAGTCTGGAGGTCTGGAGTTGGTTAGTGAAAGTTGTAGTACGTCTCAGGCCTAGCCAGTATTATTATAAGAACAAATGAGTAACTTTTCCCCAACTATGCAGTACATCTTCACATGCATAGTACATACGTATTATGTATGTTGCAGATGATTTAGGAAATTGGACAATATGTACTGATGCATACTGACTGGTCAGTTCGAGAAGTCGAGTTCAAGAGAGACAAAAGTTCATATTCAAATCTACTATTTAGCTTCTTGCTAAAGGGTCATTCTAAAGCATAATTGCATCCACTTCCCCGTGGTAGGATTTATTTTATAATCAGATTCGTAGGAATGACTTAAAATTCAATATCAAATTTGCTCTTTTTCCCTGAGCGGATGCGTATCTTTTCTCCTTGGAACAGAGAATGCGTAAATAAATAAAAGGAATACGGAAAAGATACGTCCCGTATGGTATACATACATTTGGATACATAAAGTATACATTTGGATCCCCCTTTAAATTCGTCGCCCTTCGATTGTGTCTAAACGGTCAATGTAAACGAATAGTAAAAGCAGAAAAATTCATCGGAGCAAGAGCTACTTATACTTTTCAGTATAAGAACTCATGATTTTAATTCCATCACCCTTAAAAATCGCATTTTATGTGCAGTTTCTAATTTTCAAAGTCTTATTTTATATGTAAACATCCCAGCAGTTGATTTTATAATTCTAAACTCAATTCACTCAATTAGCTTTCAACAAACTTAATTTGACTTCTCTAGGTCAAAGGGATCTCGAGATATGACACCTTTTGTAAAATAACAACCGCGACCTGACTCTTACACACGTTTTTATATAGAATTGTCAAGTCCCCATTGTCTGGCGGTCCGGGGTGCATAATGTTGTCATGGTAACATAATCTATCTTTGCGAATTCGAATTGTACTAGTAATATGTGACTGAGAGCTTGTGCTTAAAAAAAAGGCAATCAAAAATTCCAAAGTAAAAAAATGCGCTACAAAAAAAGTGCAAGTCTATAGCTTAGAGGTGCACCAGAAAGATACAAACAAGTTTAACCGAATCCAAGTCTAATTTTTGTGTCCACGAAGGTCCTCCGTGGTTTAACTTTGTAGTATGCGCTATGCGCCTATTCATGAATGCTATCAATTCATGTCAAAGTACGCACGGAGGACCTGAAGTGTGACGCAAAAATTAAACTTCGATTCGGTTAAACTTGTTTGTATCTTTCTAGTGCACCTCTAAGCTCAGGGTAGTCTTGCACTTTTTTGTTGTGCTTTTTTTTTCACTCTGATTTCTCATATATAAATTTATTACAGCATTGTACCTATCGATATGCATACTGTAACGTAACGCATACATACTGTAGTACTAGTTACATGTTACAACTTATACCTCTGGCTACACTCGTACCTAGATTTGTTTTTTGTTTCCTCATTCTCTCTTCTCCGCCATGACTTTCACACACACGGAGAGAAATAAAACTCTAGGAAAAAGCGAAAAAGGAGACAGAGACAGTCACAACACAATAGAAAGAGGGCGGAGGTCTGCCTATGCATCTTCTAGCTCTATTTCCCATATAATAAAACTGCTCATCTTGCCCTGGAATGTAGGACGTGAGCCTGGCTAAAGTTCCTCACATCAGATCCATCTTCTAGTCTCTGGCTCCCAGATCATCACTCTACATCTTCACTCACTCAGGAGGCTACTGGCTCTTTTCTACTGTAGGGCTGGAGACATAATCCAGGCCCAACGCAGCCTACGTGCCCGCCAGGCCCGCCTCCGACTTTTCCTACAAACTAACCAAAGTCTCATAGTATCTCCACACCACTCATTAAAAATTCAGCCGACTCATACTAGTTCATAATTCAGGTGAGCCGGAGGGGGACATGAGCTGGGTTATTAGAACCTACGAACTTTGGCAGAATACATCTACGAAATTAGGCTAATTACAGCTTAGGGCGAAAATTCAGGAGCTACCGCAATATGCGCGTTCCGGCCTACATACCGAATACCCGTATTTACCGTCCGCACACAAATAGTCGGCGAATTTAAGCCTTAGAAATTCGGACCAGTATTCAACGCTCAATGCATTAAATATTGAGGGGGTAGGGAATACAAAGGCTATCGGAAAATCAATGCAATCCTTGTGTGTGCCATTTATTTCCTGTTTTAAGACAACTGGAGGCCGGAGTAATGCCTGCTACTATATTTTAATGCCTATTTACTGTATTACATATTTTTATAAGAGGACCGGAGTCATTGTAAATCGGTTCAAGTCAAAGTCAATTAAAACCCTATAGCTTAAACTCAGATTCCCACAGCGGTGTAATTGGGCTCAATTAGACTCAATCTCAATTCTCTAATTCGCTTTTGAAGGACGTCAGATTAGAATGTTAGATTCCTGACTCAAGTTGACTCACTCCTGTCCAGTCTGAAGTTACTCTGAAGAATTGCCATGGACAGTTGGACAGTTCATGTCCATAGTTGAGGAACCACCCAGAATCTACTTACCCGATTAAGTCCAGTACAAAGGACACGAAGAGATATTGGAGGGCTCTATTTATTTATTTGGGCTCGACCCCTCCAAAAAATGTCTTGCCCTCCACTAAAAATAATAAAAATCGATAGCACTGAGCTGTACTACCTGCCTACTTGAACCACGAACCACAGGAGGACATGTTGGAGGAAACAAATAAAATACACTATAGAAATATATGTGGGATTCCCATGTGGGATCTTTGAATCGCTCCTTGGAAGTATACTGTCTACATCTACGGATTCATATTTCTCAAGGCCTCTACTCTTCATCCCCGAGCATAAAGCATGACGTGCCTACGCTTACGCTACACGGACAAACCCTCTAAGGACACAAACTAAATCTTTCTCGGAACTCGGGACTCACGAAATTCATCATCCTTAAAGTTATTAGAAGCCTGGGTAGCTTGGAAAGCCCCAAAGGTGCACGAGGATTCGTATTATGTAGTCGTCTACAATATCAGACTGTATAATGAGTAATGTAGGCTGTAGCTATACGGCTTCCTTCCGGCCACATAATTATTAATCCAATGAGGTGAAAGTAGGAGAAAGTACAGGGTTTAAATTGAATCTCCTGCCTGAGAATTGGGTTTCTCACTTTGGGAATTCGTACAAGCTTCCCACTGCCTCGTATTGGAAGCCACTTCTTCAGCTACTCCGCTGCCGGAGGAGCCATCCCCTACCGACTTTATTGAATTAGGACCCCTCCAAATGGAATAAGATATCATTTCCCCGTAGCCCTAATAGGACCCAAATTCCTGAGTCTCCCGTAGTCAAGGCCTCCTATTAAGCAATTAGAAGTAAAATGAGGCAGGAAGGGAAGGAGGGGCCCTCTGGAATATAATTGCAATGTCCTATGTGCTCCAGGTATATAATTCCTCTGTCCCGGTCTCGAGTTCCGCCTTCATTATTCTTCGTATTACAACAGGCTCAACTTACTGTATAATATGGGCTATTATAGCTAAAGGGACCAATTTTCTTTAGTCTAATGAACAACAAGAAAGAACTCTATAGGACCGCGTAGGAGCACCTATTCCTCTCCTCTTACACATCCAGTAAACTTTGCCATTTACCATCTGTGTATCATTTAGGTTGCGTGTTAAGACGAGAGCTTCTCGCTGAACCTCATGCGAACAACAATAATGGCTGGTTCCTGGTTATTAATCTGACCTATTTCCCGGCAAGCCAGCCCTTTAAACATGAGCCCAACGTCAACATCTGGCTATGATTAGGTAGCAGGCGGAGTTTTAAGAGTTAAATTGTTAAAGGACAGGATTCCGGCGTTTTTCTTTAAACAGGAGCCCATTAGTCTCACTTAAGCCTGACAGTAGTTGTACTCCAGTCACTAATATAATACACTCGTGCGTAAAGGGCACTAAAGGTTCTGGAGGGCTGGCTATTCACCAGGCACAAGCGACAAGCGGAGATGGATCCAAGCAGATCCAAGCTGTTGCTGCTGAAACGCTGAAAGTCCCTCAACTAGACACATACTTAAAGTTCAGACACCGTTTGTTACTTCCAAGTCCGGTCGAAGAGACAGAGACAACCGAAACGGCTGTCAGAGTCACAAGAGCCTCCTCAGAATTATTGTCCCTAAACACGCCAAACTGAACTTTCAATATCGTTCCCCGTATACATCCATACATTACTGAGTCCGTAGTCTGTACTACTTATAGGAAAGTAGGCACAGGCACGAAGGAATAAGCTTTGAGCAGGTCTTAGGGAACTGACGTTGGTAACCTTTATTCCCCTTGGCCAGAGGAAGGATTTCCAAATAAACTGACCTCAAGCCAACAACTCCCAAATACTATCCCTTTTATAGTTTCACCACGCTTTACCAAGTCGAGAGGATCCACTATGTATGACCACAAGTGAGGCACGCAATTTCGACAATTGGCTATAAGTGCTCAACTACTATGGACACGGACACTCGGAGCGGCTCCCAATATTAGCACAATGTTTAGGGAAATGGAGAACCTACGTAACAACGAACCAAGCATAGGTACTCCATAACATTTAACGTTCTGGCACTAATACTCCCATTCCCAATTCAGCAAGCTACACTAGTACTGATCCTAAGACTTTGATTTCTATGTGCAGTACCTACCTATTCCTATTATGTTTATAGCATCATGATACCAAAATTAAAAGACATTATTGGCCCTGAAACACATACCTCCTGGATTTTATAAAACTTTCAGATAAACTAGTGACGCCTCAAGTGACGCAATTGTTTCGAAAAGAAGGAGTAGTAGCAACTGTCAAATCAGGTACACGGCAAAGCAGGTACACGGCCTTGGCCCACTATACAAATGCTTGGATTAGCCAAGAAGCTGTTAAAGATCAGTTTAAAATAAACAACCTGCCAGCTCATACTTGGCTTGGTGAGAAAGATGCGAAGCTTGGACCACCTCCCAGATAGAAAACTGTTGAACAGGGGTTTAGGCTTTTCCACCGCACACAGTACAGGTAACAGCTATGGGTCATGTTTCAATTTGCGGCCGCTTCATAGCTTCCTTAGGCCAACCGCAAAATATTTTGAATGTAATTATAACAATGATAATACATGTATTTATGTGCCTTATGAGGATTCAATTTTAATCTCCTGTACCTATATCTACCATTATTGCTACGCTACATAGAAGAATGCAAATATTTTTCTAGCTCACGTAGATTATCTATTAATATCATTGCATTGATACAAGCCTCGAGCACCAATACCAATAAAGTTTCCAACCGGTGGGTTTCATTACAATGTGCAATACGACCTCAAATTGAGTAAGCATGACGTTCAACGTGAGTGGTTGTTGAAGATAAGTTAGCTGGACCTGCACAATCTAGTTCCGTGCTCCTATCCAACGCGACTAGCGATTTACAAGCCATACTAACGCATTGAAGTCAACCCCCGCCCCCACTGCCGCGGGATAATTTACCAACCGAGATTACAAATCGACTGCGAAAAATTCACTTTCTCCACTTTCTCCATCAGAGTAGGTAGGCTCAGGATTACGTATGTATGTACTATATTCTTTCCTTCAATTCAGCACTGCCATAACCTAATCTTTGGCTTAGAATCGTACTTTAGTAGTTTGTACATCAAAAAGAAGAGCAGAGCCGTCCTCGGAGATATATGATACTCATTTAAGTAGTCCAACAACTTAAGCACTGAGCATTAAGTGGTAATAAAACCAAAGGGAACTGAGCTGGGACCGGAAATGGCTTTTAAGGGAAGAGAGCAGAGGAAGCCACATCAGAGAGAAAGTAAGATTAAGATCCTTGGAAACATAAACGGCTTATCTCTGTTCTCCTTTCTCCTACGCTAGACACAATATAGGTCGATTTTATATTTTTAATGGAAGGCAAGCATTTACAGAATACACGAGGGTTTTATAACTAATGGACCGAGCTGAGCGGAATGTAGGGCTTAAAGCCAGCCGGCTGCAAATCAGCAAGGAAACATTTTCTACTATCCCAAAGAGCACGGAAAAATGAAGTGTAGGAAAAATCACTCAATTCGCGTTAAACCCTTCTTCCTCCTTATAGGTAGTATATATTGCTCTGACTCTGAGATACTTTCAACAAATATTTGCACAAATACATACTACATACTATGAATAAATGGAGGCCAGGGAGCCGGGAACAGAATATCTCCACCTACCATCTAAATTAGATTATCAAAGCTGAGTAAGCAAGACAAGCTACACGCTGCAACACCCAAATTTACTACCCTCCAATTTCTACGTCTAGGTGTATTAAATTACAATAGAATAGCGTAGACAGAGCACCTGTCATCCAAGCCCTCCACCCGAAGGGAACTAAGCCCAATAACAGAATGATGAATCTTTGAACATGACACAGAGTCAAGACAGAGTGCCCCCTGTTCCCGGTGCCCAATAAGGAAGAAATATGTGACTCGGAATGTGTGGCACGTAGGTAGAGGTATTATTGTATTCCTTTACTTTCACACCCTGCCCACATGTCAGTGACATATACCCTTTGACTCTGGGTCCCCCATAACAACATATTGGAGTCCTATGAGCCAAATACGCTTGGCGGAACCATTCTTCACAATTCATATTTCATACACAATTCCCTTTCTCTCCCCATAAAAAATGAATTCTCGTCCAAGAGAGAACCAACGACTGGAAAATAAGGAGCCGAATAAAGGAAACCTTCTCACCAATTGGATCCACATGAGTCAGGTGATCCACAAAGTCCCGTTTCCCCAGGTAGACTGTCACCTAGAGTCAAATAAAAATATCACCTGGTTAATTTTGGCATTACGGTTTAATACGCATGATATTTACTTGATTTTTCAAATTACCTTTCCATTCGGCGAACTCTTTTTGAACACCCGTGTCCCCTGCCGCTTACTATTGTTGTCCTCCATTATTGCTTTGATTCAATGTCAATTCGAGTCCGCAGCTTGGACTAGTAGAAGGTACAATGTATATAATCGTCGTTGAAACTTGACACAGTTCCAACACTCACACAACAGGCTGCCCTCGTAATGTCCAAGGCCCGAGATTTACTGCATTGGAAAGAGTTGGAATAATTGGAATAAAAGAAACTTTCCGGATTAAAAAGTTTCCATTTGTAGCCAAATGTGGAGGAAATGCTGGCTGTGATCCTGGTTCCCGAGGGACAACTTTCTCTATTTTTACTGTCTCTCCTAACTTTCACTTCCTCGGACTGGGAGAGAGTAAGATGACAAGTAAACAGGGAAATCGTGTCCGAGTGAGAGCTCAATTTCTTCTCATCTGGCCGCTCACAATGGGAACAAGGAAGAAAGTGTATACTTGTTGGATCCTCTGGAGTTGGTGATGATGATGCTGCGTAGGTACGGGTTAGGCTTCAAGCTCCGTCTTCTCTGCCAGCCTCTGTCAGACTGAGGGCCCTATGAAGAGGTTAGCTCGAAAGGAAGAGTGGCTATCGGGGATACGACTTAGGCAGAACGGGAAATACCACGTGGAAAATCGATCCTCATACTCAGGCGGAGAAAAGGTTTTGGTAGTGCTACTCGTACATAGAGCCCCTCCGTCCTCCCTTCTCCAGAAGAGTCTGAAAGTAGAAATTAAAGATTTAAGATGAAAAAATGAGAATTCAATTCAGAGGGGGAACGGAGAAGAAAGGTAAAGTATTTATCGTTATCAGGATCAAATCATATTTTAGACCCATGGCTACTAAATTATATGCTTTACTATGTGCTATACCATATGAGAAATACTCAGCGCCTGACGCTCACACACGAAATCAAGTACTACTAATTACTAATTATGTGACTGTGTAACGGGACTCCAACAATGCCGTCATTTTACAGTTGACTGTTTCGCTCTTCTTACTAAATATTGAAATGGCTAACGCTACGCTGCGGATTATTTACCAAGTTGGACCGTATGTATCCAGTTTGAGAAGTTGAATTCAATCAATGCACTTCATACTGAAATCCATTCTTGTACTTGTTATTCTTGCTAAAAGGTTGCTCTAAACCAGATTTGTACATTATTTCCTATAAGTAGTGGAATTATGTTTTACAACTGATGCGGTAGCATAACCTTAAAATCGAAACTAAAATATGTGACTAATCAAAATGCGCACAAGGATTTTGTTTTGTTGATAATTAATAGTTTCTACACATCTCATTCTAAAATATAATTTCACCAAAGGCAAGCATAATAGGCTTAGAGCCAACCTTTAGGAAGACGTAAAATACGAATGGAATTTAATATCAAATGTATTGATTGAATTCATCTTCCCAAACTAATCTGTCAGTATGCATACTGCCCAATTTCCTATACCATTTTTTAATTTGAAACATACATACGAAAATAAGCGTAGATAAATCGAAATCTTCAAATGAGATGGTCAATTACTAACAAGCGCAAGCTAATTCCGACCTCAGATTCAGACTGGCATATTATTGTCTGGTAGCATGTTGTAAGGTCCTATCCCGAACTGCAGATTGGACATTGAGAATTCCCACAAGCTGTTGAATTAGGTATCTTAAGAGCACTTTCATCCTCATGTGCACTGAATATGCAACTTTTTTGGTTGAGTATTCAGTGGTCTCTACGTAGGTAAAAATAGAATAAGCGGGCCAAGGAAGAGCTCATCCAATTTCATGGCTCAGGAATAACCTCCTACTAAATCTTGGGATGGGGAAGGGGAATAAATGAATTCAGATTTAAGATCCCTGAGCCTAGAGCTGGAAGAGAGATTCCTATCCAATCCTACCCTAAATCCTTCTGACACATTTATCAGAACAAATGATACAGGATTTCGTGCTTTCTCCATAATCCATAACCCTGTAATCTCCTCTGACTTGGCCAGGGCCCCTCCCAACCAAAGTCAGGTCGGACCATGACCGTCCTAATAAATTAATATAAAGTATAAAGTTCCTTCTAAATTAAGAGTTACATTTAGTTCAGCTAAGCCAAACCCTTCCACCGGCCCATAGCAGAGCTTAGACTGAGCCTGTAGACTATATTAATAATTCCATTAGTAGTGGCCGGAAGAAGAGACTCGGAATCAATATAAGGGAGAGCCCTTCCCCTGCTGCTGCTCAACACTTCACTTACTCTTTCAATCCAGGTCCGAAAGCCTCCTTTCACCAAATAATTCATCAACGACCTGCTAAATAAGTACTAAACTATAGGGCTAGGCCATAGAACTTCAATGGAGATAGTAAATGAAGGGCTGGTTAGGCTTGGCCGAACCACATGTACAGTATATCACTACCTCATACACTCCTGGGCCTAGTGGGCTTCGGTTTTAATTATTAATTTTCCTAGAACTAACGAGGATATAGCGGATACCCAATCACCAGTTCCGTCTAATAGTAGGCTCCCCACCATACGTGCGAATTTATTCCATTTAACCTACAAACCAGTACATGTACACCTTATTACACTTACTATGTAGCACTAATACTGTAGTATATCCTACGCATTCCGTATTGCCTAATACATGCTCAACGCTGAACCTGCTCTAGGAAAACACTTACACAACAAGAAGCATGCAACATACGTAAAACCTAAACCCTTCATTGCATTCCTCTTTCCCATAGCTAAAAGCAAATAAATAGTATATATAGGAGCGGCACATCAAATAAAATAAACATTCGCAAGTATGGATGTGATCCAACAACAGCCTGAAAGCTTTACTGGAGGCTCGATTGCGATTTCCGATTAGAGTACCACAGATACCTAGCTATTTCGATGGACGGAAACTCTCCAGCACTGATAGACTCATTTCACAGAAGTTAAACAAGCATAATGCCATCCAAGAATCTATATCCTCATAGATTCAACGTTAAAGGTAAAAGTACTTTTCTTGGAAATAGTTGAGGTCATTTTCTCATCTGACGATGACGATGGAAAATTATGTCATGTACCACTTGTACATAAAACACCGAGCGAGCTAGGCACTTTGTGATTAACTCGTATGTTAAATATACCCAATAAATGTTTGGTTGAGCTTGCAATTGGTTCTGCTTTCAAGGCTGGGTGCTTGCAATAATCTGTGCTCCTGCCGTAGTATATATACTGCCAACCTGTCATACATCATGATCATAATTCTTAGCATAAAAACCAAATACACTAATATTTCATTACAAAAGACTGCTAGCTATTAAAAATAAAATAAAAGTTTCGCCCTGCCCCTGCCACATCCGACTATTACTTTATTTTTAGGAGATTCTGCGAAGAATACTATAAACATATTACTCTCGTCTACAACAGTTATCAACCTGGAGTGAGCCAACGCGACGGGATGCACTGCAACTACATAGCAGAGATACTGAGAAAGAATGTAATTATGGACTTTATTCTTCTTCCCAAACACAATAGAAATAGACACAATCCCCACCCTTTGACTCCTAATGGGAGTAGGAGTAGGTACGTACTACATATGAATGGAAACAGGCACACAGTCCAAGCCTGTCCCAGTCCCAGTAAAATGCTAAAAAGTTATTAAAGTCTATCAAAGAGCCCTCGGTCCCCGCCATGTCCTCGACAGAGGTTAATGAATTTAGTCATGCTTACTATTACACATAGCCATAAGCCCTGTCAGGCCGGGCGACATGCTCAAGTGAGCACTGAACTTGAAGGAGTTCTGGAACCCGGACCCGAAAACCTATTAAAACACTATCTTGTATCTTCACATCAAGGAATTTTTACATGAGGACCTGTTGCTGATGGGAAAATTGAGGGAGACAAGAATAATGAGATCCGAGGTCCAGGGGTTGGGCTAAAGTTCCCAATTTGCAATGCAACAGGGAACCCCGCCCAGCCCACTTTCCAGCATTGCCTTCGTCTAGGCGCATCACATTTTCCCTCCAAACCGTTGGGAGGATTCAAATTATGTATACAGATGCTTAGAAATTCTACAGAGATGTAAAGCCAGGAAAAAGGGCGGAGAACAGCGAACCGCGTCTTGATAAGAACATAGCCACGGCCGAAAGAGACAAGACGGCATGAATGACAATGGAAACTAGAGAGCGGGCTTTCTCCTCGTGCCAAACCCTTTACAGAAAATTGAATAATAATCACATCAACAACCATTATCTTTTCCCTGACATTTCTTCCCAGCCTCTCCCCACAGAATTTCCCTCTCCTTTGTATCCAGGCGGCCATTTCCTCTCCCATCACTCACTAGGCATCCAAGACTAACTCAATTAGACCAGCATGCCCTGAAATTTTAAATACCTGCAAATTACCTATTCCAGGGAACACAGTCTTCCATCCATCAGCCCTAAATTCAATTAAGTTCTCCAAGACAGAATTGACAAAGATCAATTAGTTGCCTTAGCTCACTTGGACCAAATTCTTCCGCGCTCAAGCGGCGGAATGTCGTTCCTATTCCTATCATCCTCCAAGCCGGCACTCTAAATCGAAATTCTAACTGTACGGAATCGATTGACTACTCATCTGAAGTCGCAGGCCTCAACCTTCGACAGCTCACAGGAATGCCATTAATTTAGAAGCCTAACAATGTGTAGTCAATTCCGAAATTGAATTAGAATTTTGCCTTCTCTTCTTCTGGTTTCAGGTTTAAAAACACTGGAAAGGGGATGCAGACTAAAATTCCTACACACATACTAATAGTAACACCGGATAAATGGGTGATGACTAGCTGTGACAAAATAACCGCTTTAATCGAAGTTGGGCAAGCGCAACTACCGACTATACCTGTCCATAAGAAGCTTGGGGCAGATGTTGCAGATTGTTTAGGAAATTGGACATATATCACCATATCACTTGTCAGTTTGGGAATTCAAACTCGAATTCAAAGAGTGTCCAAATTCAACTAGAATCTCGTACCTTCCTAAAGGTTAACCCGCTACGCCGAATTGTATGCAATTTCCAATGTTGCTAATTATATTACAAAAAAGATGTGTCGAAATAACTTTTATAAATCAACATCAAAATGTGAGAAATAACTGTGCGAGTTTTTCCTTGTTTGTTTTTTCGACTCTTACCGAATTTCTACCCATTGTAAATAATTGTCATCGCTGGACAGAGCATGAAAGTCTGCTTTATCAGGCAAACCTTTAGCAAGAAGTGAGATATGAGATAGTGGATTTCAATAATATGTACGTTTAGATTGATTGAACTCGACTTCCCAAACTGACCAATCAGTATGAAACACTGTCCAAATTCCTAAATAATCTGAAATTTCCTACGCACATGTACTATATTACCTCGTACTATTTATACAACTATGTATAACCGTATCTATTACATGAGATTTAGTTTAGCAACGATAGCAAGAAAGGGAGCTAGAAAGTTTAAATTCATATCCGAAACCATTTTTGGCAATAAAATACAGAGTATAGGACTGTTTACTCGCTAAAGACTTAGCAAAGGGCCAAAAACTGAGTCTTGTTCTTGTCCTTGTGTCAATCGATAAGGCTCAGAATCTGTTGTTGGGTCCCCTGAAACTGGAAACCAAGCCTCATAAATATTTGATCCTGCTTTCACTGCACTTCACTTTCTCTGGTAAACATCTCAACTTTCTACTTACGCGATTAGGGACAAAGCAAGTATTACGTAGTAATTCGACGGAAGGCCGAACAACATTTAGTACTCTGCTCCAGTTCCAAAAGAAGACTCAAATGTACGGCTCCTTAGTAATATGATATCCTGCCGGTCCTCCTTCGTCTCATAATCCAGCAAAAAACATCAAAATCCAATTTCCGCACGCAAGTTCCCCTTTGACAAAATTAACTCAACTACTCGGACATAGAAGTTGGGAGGAGGGAACTCCATCAAAAAGCAAAAACAAATAAAGTCGGAACGGAAACGACAAAATACGAGCCCTACATACCGTACAGACACCGAGCAATAAGGATACGGGAACATACTACAGAGTAAGGGACAGAGTTCAGAAGGAAGAGAAAGCAGGACAAGGGAAAGGGAACAAAAATGAACATTTGATAGGAAACACGAAACAATAGAGGCTCAAGTAGCCAAGACGAGCTCAGTGAGTCGTTTCTGGCCCAAGTACCAATTAGTCGTAAATTCAATATACAGCCGCGCGCGCGTGCCTGGAATTTGTGACCATATTTGAATAAGGCAGCTCCATGTATGTTGATTCTTTAAAGCTTATAGTTGATAGCCCTTCAGCAACGGGTTTCTGTTTTATCAACATTTTTGTACGGGAATATGGGACTTATTTGAATGATTTACGAACATTGTCCATCACCATACGCACAAACATTACATACGTCCACGATGAGTCCATTATTCTACGATTTGTGAGCCAAGAGAAGAGAATAAATTAAGTCAAAGTAGGAAGTGTGCTACAATGAGCAGAAAATGAATACAATAGCTACGGGCATAGACACACTTTCAGACAGATCAGTACCAGTTGAGGCTAGAGTCGTGTGCTATGCTCTGCACTTTCTGTAAATTTAAATACCACGCTTACTGGAGAAATGCGAAGTCTGGTATGGCGCTTGGAATTGCAATAGGCGCTAACCCCACCCATGCTCACGCCCAATGCCATTAGTAGGTTAGTATTTTGTAAATGCTAATTACTGGTCTAAATATCTAATTACTGTCATCTGTCTTCCATATAAGTAACACCATGAATGTATTCAGAGACTAATGTATTTATGTCAGGGGCCTAATTCCAAATACAGAAATAGTACCAGTAACTTACCTTATACGTAAGTTATGTACTTAGCTATTAATCTAACTACACAACACAACCAATTTTACTTAAGCATCCTGTTGTTGTTAGGTAATAATACCCAGCTAATAATAATTTCGAAAAGTTCAATCAGCCAGGAGGAACTCCAAATCGGAGTGCGATCAGAATACACTAGTGTACTAGCGCCGGTACCGGTAGTACAATTCTTGTACTAATAGTACATACTACATACATAATATATGCACGACTGGGAAAACGTTCGTTGTTTTGTATTTTGTAAGGAACAAACCACAATCAATACTGCTTTCCAGCTATCAGACCAGCAGCGGCTAATACGTGCGTAATATTACACATGAGGAAAACTTTACAAAAGCCAAATGACTAATTAACCCAACTGTCGAATCATTTATCAACAGTGTTAGCTGCACGCTTCAAATTGTTAGGAGCCCAACACTGCGACGTAAATCTAGTCTACTTTAAAATAAAAGAAAACGTTACATTCAGTAAACCGTTTTTGGATAACACGCAAAATTTTTCAATATGCAAATAATACAAATAACACTACATTTTACTTCAAGGTCACTAGTAAAGTTACGACTTAGGACTATTTAGTACATATATACACTACACAGTAAACTCTTGATGATGTCCATACCAGGTCCATACCAGCATTGTTCACAACCAACCGGAATTCCCTTGCATTATAACAAAATGAATGGGAGGGAGATAATTCTGTGAATACACTTCAACACGACATGCCAGAATGCCAGTATCTCGTATAGGCAGTACACCTGTCATAATGTGCTAACTTATCTTACCATTTCTTATTTACATTTAAGTAATGGACTGAGAAAAGTACTCAAGCCTTTTCCGAGCATCCCTTATACGCAGATCGCTTATCCGGTCCCGTTAATGTCTTCTGCCCACCATACTGTGCTCATTTAGGCATAACAGTATTCGTATTCATATCATTATCATACCGTCAGGCATTCTGTCATGTGCAAATATAACATTCGCAGAACATTTCCCGGATCTTTATACATATTGCCAATTTCCATTTGCCATTTCCCTCAGTAAGTTTATCAGGAATGCCTACAGTTTAACAGAAAGAGGTAATTTAATACAGTATCCAATCTTCAATTCCTTCACAATGAAACGCTAACATTTGGCCTACAGCATTACGATTTAATGGAGTCTGACGTCTGACGCAAACTTTTTATTTATAGCTCCCCATCCATTTCTTGGTCTTTCTTTTCTTGCGATGAAATGAGAGCTAACGCTATGAATTTTGTATTTTTATGCGTACCGTTAAATACTTGTGCAGTTACTGTGACTGTCTTGTAGTCTTGTATTGAAGAGTTTGACACAAAATAACACGATTTACGAGTGTGCGGATGTCAAATTAGTTTTAATTCCACTCCTCTATCCTCTACTCAATGACCTTCTTCACCGAATAAAAGTACCTACTGCAAATGGTTGAATGTGGATGTGGGATGCATTTCAGTTTCCAAGTGACAAACTAAAAAGTGCGCCATACGTTTATCTGCAGTCTTGTTCATAAGCCATACATTTTGTTCGTTGACGGTACAATGTTACGATCGACATGAAGGTTTATTCACGCAGTATTGCACCTCATTTCCTGGTCCTAAAATGAAGTCTCAAATGAAGTGTTATATGAATTGGAACCAACATTCAACCTCGAAACTAAACTACCTGATTTATTTACATTTTACTATCATATAAATATTTTACAGTTTCTGTCCGTCCGTCCGTTTGAAACGGGATAACTATTTTCAATAAATACTAATGCTACAAAAGCTCATGATAGCTTAAAATCTTCACCAGCTAAGTGGTAACGTGTTACGCTATAGTTTACTCCGCTACCGCTGTACTGAAGCCGCTAAGTGTCAATGAACCGGAACGAGCAGCACATCTGAATGCCCCAAGTGATCAGTAGATGAATGTTAAAGCCATATGCGATGCTACAGATGAACGCTACCGCTGCAATAAAGCCGGTAAGTATCACTGAACCGCAAGCGCGGGTAGAAAGGAGAAGGGCAGGAGCTGTTGTGGATAGGAAATTAGGGTAGAAACGTATAGAAAGGAGCAGAGCAGAGGCTGTGATCTGTGGTGGATATGAAATCAAGGAAGATATTTACTACTGGTAGAAATGAGAACGGCAGGACGCATGACAGGATAGTAAAACGACTGTAAGTGAGACTATAGTTACAAAATGAATGCCCATAGTCAATGTTTCAAACCTAACTAACCTAACAAAAATTATGAAAGTTACTATAGTTGAGATACATTCATAAAAACGTTTCACTACTTGAGCTCGGTCGCACTCGTTTTACGGTCTAGTACGGCAGGGGCTGTGGTGGATATGAAATTAAAGTAGAAACGGGTAGAAATGCGAAGGGCAGGGGGTGTGGTGGAGAGGCAATTAAGGAAGAAACGGGTAGGGGTAAGGGGGTGTGCTGGATAGAAAATTAAAGTAGGAACGGGTAGAAAGGCGGTCAGGGGATATGGTGGATAGGAAATGTAGGTATAAATTGGTAGAAAGAAGGGCAGGAACAGTGATACATAGGAAATGTATGTAGAAATGGATAGAAAGGAGGGCAGGGGCTGCGGTGGGTAGGTAGGAATTGAGGTAGAAAAGAGTAGAAAAAGTAAATGGCCGAACCGGGGAGGTCCTTTTACGTCAGGTCCTTTTATGTCAGGTCGAGAAAATTCCCCGTTATGTCAGGTCCAGATGTCGCAGGTCGTAGGCCAAATTAGTTTACGGGTTCCTTTGCACGTGCCTGAGAATATATAAATCTTGCCTGAAAATATCCTAACCAAACTAAGTATTGTTATGCTAAGCTGCCGCAATCTCAACTCCATTTCGTGTCGATTTTTGAAAAATATTTTGAAAGTTAGGTTAGATTAAACAACATTTAGTTCGGTTATGTCGTATGCAATTCTTACTTGTGGTACGTTGTAACCTAACCTAACCTAACTTAAATATATAAAGTTAACAAAGAAAGCAAAAAAATAAACCAATAGGAGGTTTTGAACGCAGTAACTAAAACCGAGTAATATCTTACTCAACTTACGACATACTGGACCTGACATAAGAGGAAATTTTGTGGACCTGACATAACAGGAGCTGACGTAAAAGGAGGACACCGCCTAACCGACCAGGTCGGAAAATAAAGGTGAGTGGGATGCGGGGTAAACGGGTAGAACAATAGGGAAGGATAGTGACGGTTGTGATATACATAGAAACAACTTCAATGGATGAAAATCACGACGAAAGGAAATCAACCAAAGAAACGTTCGAAGTGAAAAATAGAGGGCAAATTAAAGTGATATATGCAACACAACAACGTTTGCTTGATGGATGGAAACTTTGAGTATGTCGCTCTTATTCCCCCGTTCGTAGAACGGGCTGGTTGCTAGTTTATATATAAGTGATATATTTTAACAACACACAACCGCAACATAATAGTTCCAAGTATTACATGTCGTAAATTGTATTTAATTTGGTTGATGGAGGAACAGCTGCCAAAATACTGGCGGCATTTCCTCGTTGGATACGCTCGGGGGAATGCGGTGGATTTTATAATTGCAACCTGTTATCTACATAAAATATTCATATATGATATGTCAAATGTAAATATAATGTCCAGCATCGCACTTATGCTCTACGACTCATGACAAAGAAGCAAGCATTGAAATTATACAGGACACAGGAACAAGAACAAAGTACGACCTATCATTTTGGGTTTAAAAACTTCTGGCTTTAAACTGCGCTCGTGTTATGAATAGTTTCACGCCACACGCGCTCAAATGTCTTCACAGGCAGATCAGACAGATTCAGGTAATTTGTAACGTAACACGTCACATGCTAATATTCATAAATAATCATAACTCCAAACTCACAAGGAAGAGAACAAGTAGTCCTTTATGTCAGGAATTTTCCATTTTCCCGAACTTTCTGATTCCGATTCAAATTCCAAAATCTGCAGTTAGGTAGAGGTAATTAGGCTAATAGGTAAGTATTAAAGAAAAAATCCTAATCAAAAAACTATAAACTACACGACATGCTTTACGGTTTCATGAAGGAGCGTACATTGAATGAAAAAAATTATTAAGTACAGCATACAGTTGGACGCTATACATATGTATGATTTCACGGCACGACAAAGAATAAAATCCCAGCCTCACCTTTTGCTTCCTTCTTGCTGTGCGCTATGATTGTGATTGGAAATCCGAATTTTCCAATGTTGAGTCGTTGAGTGACTCTAAGCCTTCGTGTTGGTTGTTGAGCCTAGGATTGCACGTTCCATATGTCGTTCTACGTGGACCACCACTACTGCTCAGACTGCAGTGAAACTGAAGAACTCAAAATAATAGGGAAGGACAAGGACAGCAAATGATAATCCGAATGCCCTCCGGCTCTTCTCTTTTTCATGTTTTTCCTCCAAGGAATTATTAACCATCGAGCTCATACCTCGCCTTAATCCTCAGTCGCAAAATAAAGCCTGACCCACATCCACCATGCACTCTTTCCTGTCAAGTTCCTCCAAAAGCTGACGTCATTCAAATTCAAATCAAATTCTACTGAAGGCAGATTTTTAATTATAAAAAGTGTCTTAATGATTAGGTTGGATTCGATTTGTGAAATAGATCTGGCAGATGTATTTGTGATGATATTTTTACCTAAATTACTGCAATTGACTTACTTTACTCACGCTTATGCGAATAAGAAAGACATGTAAAGTTTTACTCCGCTCGTTGCTGTTATTTTCTTTTGTATTTCTATTTGAAGATAATATTTTACATTTACATCGTGTAAGTAAATATTAAGTAAGTATCAATTGCATTTTAAAATATATAGGAAGTTTAAACACTAAAAGATGTGTATGGTATGACTGTAATACGTGATGAGTAATTTCAGTATTCATCAATTGAGTCATGGTAGCCCCCGAGCTTCTCCTCCGCAACCGCGTCCTCTTCCAACAGGTCCAACCATTTTAGAATATTAGGAGCCAGTTCTGTTGCCTTGTCCCTATCAATCCTTCCTGCTAAGCGCTCATCAGAGACCTCAGCATCTCGAATAATCAGAGCCATGTTCCTAGATTTGACCGCAGCTAGAGATTTAGTCTTGTCCAAAATTCGCTGAACATACTCTAAACACTGCATCTGGAACTCCGCATCGGCCTCAACGTCGTCATCCCTCACTATATGTGTCAGCGTAGCAACTTCAGTTCTGAAGAGATGGTGGAACAACGTTCTATTGTCCTTAGCGTACCCAAAAAATCTTAGAACTTCAGGAATAGTAGACTTTTCCCACAGTTTCCAAGACATTTGTTTTTTGGCCCCTGGTTCTTTCCGCTTGATTGATGTCCTGTAAGTAGTAGGAATCCCAAGAGTTATTCCTTATCCTATGGTGAACACCATTAATACGTGGCGCAATACGTGTAGTTTGTAGTTACGTTTGTATGTTGAGATTTTAATAAAGTGTATAAAAATAACAATACGCATTGGATTAACGTGTCTAGTGGCAGTTCTCACGTGATCATTATTTCGCAGAAGGAATCCAAAGCAACGAGCGAGTCACCGAGAACAATCATGTACCACAGGCTCATAGGCGGATAATGACAGAATGGGAAATGTTCAGTCTCATCAAATACCTTGCCAAACTAGAATTCACACAAAAATAAGTAGACTACGGTGTTTAAAATAATGTACAGCTGAGATTAAAAAAGCCCACCTTCAAGTAGAACTGACAACAGACCCTTAAAAATGCCTCATCCGTGTGACCATTAATGGAAGCATATTTGGCGACAAGCCCATTTATAAAATCAAAGAATAATTTCAATGACATCTGGTTACTTTCCATAACCTCTTGAGACTCTTCATTCCCGACGAGCAATTCAGTAGTCCAATTGATGAAAAGATTTCCGAGAATCTGCCAAATCTGAATTCGGTCATAGCTGCTGCCATCCAGAAAAAGGGTTTCGAATTTGAGAAGAACGTACAGGTAACCATCTATGTACAGTACATATTAACAAACGTATATATTTATGTATAGCTTTATCATTTTTACTTAAGTAGCGACCTCATCAAACATGCATCATGCTAAACCGAACAACTTTAGCTTTACAATTTACGCAACACGTAACACGTACCAACAAAGTCAACAGGAGACATATACGGCAAAAGTTGAATAATGTATGATCTATAAAGAACACCATCCCATGTAAGCAGAAAATTCAGGAGCCACTCGTTCACTGCGGGTAATCCTTTGTCTCTGATCATACTAATTTCCAAACAGCGGGTTAGGATAAAGTTGTAGCGTGCAGTTTGTTTTAAGTCATAATTTTGAAACTCTGGAATAAAGAATTCTATTTCAGTCAATATTTATCGTAAATTCATTATATACGTATGTAGGTATTAGGTATAAGTAATAGTATAACTGAAAAGCTGAAAAGTGACTCACTATGTTGGAAAATGAGTGACAGATATGTGTCGAGGTACTCAAATGCAACCGGATCCTTTACTAAAAATAGTAAAGTCTCCCTTCTTTTCAACGCACATCTCATTAAGTCCCACTTGTGCAACTTGTCCCATCTAAAAGAAATTTCGCATAAAATAACTCAATACAAATTTTAGATGAACTTCTAAACAAATTATTCTGTTCTTACTCTCTCACATCGTTGGTGTCCCCATCAAAATGAAGATTGAATTCAGGGAAACATAATTTTTTTAAATTACTAGCAATATCCCCACTTTCTGTTAGATAGTCTTCAAGCCCTATTTCCATATCATCTTCTTGGCTTGGAATATGAAGAAGGGTGTTATTGTCAATCCCCAACAGCCTAGCTTTAGCGTCAAAGAGTCTTTTACGAACTGCTGGAGGTAACTCAATCTTTTTAGTTTGACCCATTGCACCAAGCTTGAATATATTGTTTGGCAATAGGTCGGGTCGAAGGAGCTTATACTGTCTGCAAGACGAGTACATTAATAAATTAACAAAACTAGGTAATACCTTTCTTTTTATATGTTTCCTATTGCCAACACGTGTGCAGTTATTTTATAGGGGTACTTACCGCAAAAGGTCCACGACAGACCGCAAAGAAATTGCAGAAATAGGAGAGCCAATCAAATCCATCAGGTCCAAAATATAACACCTTTGAACCATGTCTCGTTTACTTATCTTTTTCACCAAGTGGCAAATCCATGGAATCTACATATATTAAGATAAATGAATTCAAGTAATGCATAATGTTCTGGCATACCCTCTGGCAGTGACATATTAAGTGTATTTAATAAGTTACAGTTTACATACCAACTGATCGAAACGTTTCGCAGAAAACAACGTACCGTAGACCACATGGTTGAAAATGCTTCCATCAAGAAGGTTGTACTCGAACAAACCTAGATACATATAATAAACAAAATACACTCGGTTGATGTGTATCTCAATCAAAAGTAAACTCAAAGGATGTACTTATTAATCTTACAATATATTTATTACATAGCTTATACATATGTAATTATTACCGCGACAACGAAGTTAAAAGCGGTTATGCATTCGCTATGTCCGTCTGTCTGTCTGTCTGTCTGTCCGTAACGTTGTTATTGAAGCGAGCATACCTGATACATAAACAGCCATTAAGCAGTGCGATAATGCTTCATATATGAAGCAGCACTTTAATCTGTTTCACATTATACAGACTACAGACTTAGATATACGTATATTCTTTAAGTGCTTCACAAGCGTCTCATACACATCCTTTGTAGCATGTACATATATATAGCCGTATCGTGGGAAGCGCTTTGTACTATATCATGCGCGATAAAGGCAGTAACACACGTACCTAGAAATATGTAAACTTACATCCCAGACCCTCATTTTAGCTCACTCGAACGCATACGACGAAGCGGATGACACCAGGCAATAAAGGGGTGGCCACGCTGCTGAATTATACATTCGACTGCCGCTTCCTACTTCTATACAACACGGTACTATATCAGAACTCTACCCGGTTCAGCAAATTCAGACTCACTTACGTATTCGAAATATATCAGTTGCAAATGGGCACTATGCTGACTGAAACATTCTAATGTTGCTTCAGTTGATGTATAAATTTAAAAGAACCCACCTTTTTAACGCTAGTTTACAGTTAGGCTAACTGTTCAACCAGTTTTCATGCTAAACATGATAAACTTAAAGTCTGCTTCTTCCAGTCTGCATCAGTTCCACGCCTTTAAGTATTTCGTATCTGATCAATCGAACTTAGTTCAAATTCCGAAAACCTCAAACCAAAGGAAAGTTTTTTCAAGCCCAAACAAAATCCTCTTGATTACGCTTCCAGCATTTCTGCTATGTATAGATAAAAACCTAAGTTCATGGATCAGAGTTGTTTCAGTTAATGAACTGCGCGTTAATAAATCCCAAAGCGTGAAAATGCGTCATAAATGAAGCATATCTGCTTACCGCAGGCTATTTCGGGGTTTTGGGTGTAACATATATATGGGCGTATCCCGTATCGTGGGAAGCGCTTTGTACAGTAGTACGACGACATACCATGCACGACACACGCATTAAGAAGTATAGAAATATGTCAACTTACATCATTTATGATTCAAATATTTTAATTTTGCTTCAGATAATCTTTCACTTTACTATAACCTGCCTTTTTAACTCTTGCTGTTACTGAGGCTTCTGTTCAACCAGTTTTTTTTAAGGCTAAACAAGTTCTACTCAGTTATTACCGTATTAACGCAGGAAATACGGTATATAGATTTGGTTTGTCTGTCCGTCCGTCTGTCCCCCTGCTGATAGAGCGAGTGATCGTGCATCAAAATTCTATATGAAAAGACGCTATAAGAAGAACACTCCGCAAAGTAAATGCTGCGGATATCGCAGATTAAGAGAAGCAGGCTTCACATGACCTGAGTCTTTATAGGCTTTTTTGCTAAATAAATTTAAGAAATTATTAATACATATTATATGGTGCAAAACACATATTTCCAAGCGCGTCAGGAGAAGCTCCTCTGTCTGTGCGATGCGTAATGAATAATGAAGGCTGTACCACACACGTTTAGAAATCAAAAAGTTACTACCTTAGACCCAAGTATGTGCTTCATACATAATCCTTCCCTGGGCTTTTTGCAAAAAAAAAAACATCAACTGCTCCTCGTGTATTGGCTTATAAAGAAATCAGCGGGTGATAAAGAAACAAAAACAAGTCAGAAACATAATCGTATGTAAAGGCTAGTAATGAAAAGCAGAAGTAAATATTCGGCTCTTTAACTTGTAGCATTCCAAACAGAATTCAATTTTAAACTTATTACGATAACTTGGAAACTTATTACAAACAAAACTTATTTGGATATTAACACCGTCATTTTAAGCGTGAAGTTGTGTTGTTATAACGCTAGAAGCGAAATCAAGAAGGCTTTGTTTCGACTTAAACAACTTTCCTTTCGGGTAGCAGCGGTTTCTGATATCTGAACTGTTCTATTGTTCTGATCTGAAATATTTCGAAATCGAACACCATCCTCGCTATAACCTGGCGTTAAAAGGACAGCTTATGTCAACGGAAGGGCTAGCTGAAGCAATCTATGCTTCAGCATTTGTGTGTGTACAACATTTAAGTATTGCATACAGTTAAATGGTTTTAAAATATCAACATCGCTTTCACTGCTCGGATGGCTTAAGCAGTACTTTTAGGTGTAGTTGGCTTACAAAGTTGAATATCTCATTGACTGTTCTACTTACTGAAGTATTGCATACAGTTGAATGGTTTTAAAATATCAACATCG
>JAQFZY010000190.1:0-41127 GCA_034696285.1 Hypogastrura burkilli
TTTGGTGGGTCTGGGTTGAGAATTGCGACCAGGATCAATCGGACAGACCAAACCTTGGAGTAATTTTATAATAGTTAAGAATAGAGCCCATAAACAGCAAAGAAGCAGCCATCAAGCCAAAAAGGTCTTATTATGTGTGATTACATTTAAGCTGTACGGATTAATTTCAAGCGTGACCCACGGACAGACGGACAGACAAGACCATGCCATATGACATTTTGGTTAAAAGTTGATTTAATTAATATATATTTGTAGTGTTTCTTTTCGACTGGCGATTGAGCTTGAAAATTCCTTCGCATAGGTCAAAACTTACCTGTAACGGTGGGCTTGTCTTAATTTGGAAGCTCTTTTCATTACAGTTCCAGTATTCGGACCATTTCATATTATAGGCTCTTGATCTGGAGCACTGCACTGTAACCTGTACTGATAAGTCCCTTCCTCGAATCCTCTTAATGTGACTTAACCTGGTTCCCCTATTAGACGATTCCCATGTAGTCCCGGTCCCTCACCCGTCATAGTCACTTTAACCCCAGTAATCCAATCAATGGGGCTTATGGTCCTTGGCCTCCAGTAATGCGCCTCTCATTTCATTTCTCCAGTTCCATTCAGCTGGAACGGAGAAAGGAGAAAACCTTGAAAAGGCTCTTCCTTTTTTTCTCCTTTTTTATCCTTTTTCCGCCCTTCCTAACTTAATGAGAGGAATGATTCCAACAGGTTGATACGCCTTTCAAGGACTTCCAGGCCTGGACTCTCTGGCTAAAGCGGCAGGGCTCCCCAAAGAATCAGGTGGACCTGGAGGAGGAAGAGGAGGAGGAGCTGGCAGAGGATGACTATGATGGGACAGGAGATGACGACGACGAGGAACCTTTAACCCTCCAGGAGGACTCAATGAGTCTGGAATACAGGGCATCAACGCCATGGCCTCCACTCTCCACCATCCAGGGCACTGCTACAATCGCGTATGTCTCCTATAATAGGGTTTAATAGGTGCATTTAAAAAAAGTACAGAATACAAATTCGAAATGGGCCGACAAAACGTAATTAGAATTCAATAACTTACTATCGCCCAATTTGTTTTGAGAATTTCGTAAGCTACGCAAAATTTTGTACTACAAATCAATTCTAACCAAGCTAAGTTCACTCAAGCAAGAGTGACTGAACGTATTATCAGGGCTTGATTATAACCAAACCTTTCCTTAGTTCAACTGAGAGTTGAGAAGTTGGACGGCATATTTTTGACTAAAATCCATATATTCCATTATTACCCTAAATGTTAGGCCTTCCTAAATTATGCATGGAGGGTGTCAATCTGGGCCCTGACACCTTGGATGCCTGAACTGAGATGTCTTACTCCTTTTTTGGCCTTCATTCAGGCTCCTCCGTGGTTCCTCACTCTTCCCTGTCAGAGGCCTGACGTTGACTGGCTTGGCTCCTAACGGGACTCTGGATCTGGATTCCGGCTGGAGCCTCTCCAGTTGGAACAACTTCCAGTTCCATTGTGACAGTAAGTACGAGCTGAGCCTAAGCCAGTCCCACCCAGACCTTCCCCCATCAAACTTCCTCAAGCTCAAACTGTCCAACATCATTCCCACGCTGGACGTCCTTACGAGTCTAGAGTCCGTCATACAGCTGGAGACACGGGTTCCGGCAGTCAGGTGAGCTCACAATATCACTTCTGCGAATTCCCACCTCGTCCGGACCCAGGTTTATGCCCCGCTCCTTGGAACCAACGTACTCGTACTCAGAAACTTAAATCCTTAATCAATGATCAATGACACCAGATCCTGTGTTAGGGGAATGGCCGAATCCACATTTGACCATTAACAGGTGATTGCAAGTAGCGATGACCGGTAGTTATTGGATTGTCAAATGCAATATGGCAAGTTAATAAACCAAGGAAAACGCTGAAATGCCAAACGTGGAACGGTAAATAGAACGACAGATTATTTTGAAGTGTAAAATGGAGAAACAGCAAGGAAATGGTTAAAAGACTGATTGCAAATGGAGAAAGCTAGACAATAGTTTGAATATTACTTCCAAATGCAAGGTTGCAATTTCAGCATTTTGCATCTGGCATTTAAATAATTTCCCAATCTGCACATTTTTTTAGTTCACATTTCGTATTTTTGTATTTTCCAGCTTTAAGCATTGGCCGTTTCGAATTTCAAGGGATATCCAGCTATCTCTACTTGCAATTTGCATTTGAAGTACATATATAGATTACAGCTTTCTCCATTGGCCATCTCGCATTTCAAGCGGTCTTCAGCTTTATCTGTTTGCCATTTCTTATTTCTGAAGTATTTCACAGTTTTCTCCATGTGCCATTTTGCAGGTTTTTTTTTCAACAGTTCTAAATTCGATATTTCGGATAAAAAGTCTCTTACAGCTTTCTTCATTCGCCATTTCAAATGTAAATGATTTTCAAGTCATTTATATTTGACATTTTGGCACGAGGCATTTTTTGCGTTTTATATTTATACTATTTTGTATTTTCATTATCTTCGTGCTTTCTATATTTGCCATTTTGGTTATTAAAACATTTTGTACCTTCTCCGTTTTGCATTTTTCAAGTAGGTATTCACGTTTCGCTATTTTTATTTTGTCTTTGAAGGCTATTACAGCCACATGTTTACGCATACGTTCTATTTCACATTTCAATTATTTTCATGAATTCATTATTTTTGTTTCTGGAATTTGAAAATATCTGCTACTTCCTCTGATCCTCCATTATTAGCCTAGGTAGGCCGTAAAGTATTGATATTTTGTAAATACCAGCTATCTGCGGTATTGCAATATTTTTCCCGGAAAAGCTGACAAGGAGGCAGAGTAACAATTAGCAAGTAAATAGTCCGGGACTCTTCGTAGGCCCTGCCTATAATTTGGGTTAGGCTAACTAACCTCTAATTTGCCAGAGACATGGAGGTTTTGGATATGATGGGAATGTAGTAGTTTGGGCCTGCTGGGCTGAGTGAGCCAGCTGATGCCGGGACGTAATTAGTGAATGGGAATGACTGAGGTCGGCCTTGGAGCCTAAATCTGTTACTAGGCCTCTAGCTGGATTTTGGGGGGAATAATAATTATTTTGTTGACAGGTTGGGCGGAGCGGCCTGGGTTGAGCACAAGAGCCGAGAGTCACTCACACTTCGGCTCTCATCTCCCTCCCCAGCCAGCCTCCTACTGAAGGCGGACTTCGATGAGGACCTGGCCCATGTCAATGCTAATTTATCCATAGCACTAGGGCCCAACACACAGAACTTAACCTCAGCCCTCCGTGTACGTACATAAATACTAATCCCGATTAGGCCTAAGCCTCAAAGTCCGCCCAAAGCCAGGCCAGGGAAAGTCCGTCGATCTCCTTTCACCTCGCCTAGGCTATAGCCCCAGTGATAACGAGGACATAATGTAACTAATAGGATTCCCATTATATTCTTTCTCCAATTACTTTTTTAAATATTTGTATGTGTTGCGGATTGTTTACCAAAATTCGACATACACATACCGACTGCTAAGATTTGGAAACTCAATTCCTCAATGCAATTATTTAGCTCCCATAATTTACCTACTTGATCAAGGTTGGCTCTGAGCCCAAATTGACTGTGTCTTTCCAATAAGTACTCCCATTCAGTTTGGAATAGTATGCGTCTAAATTACTTTAAAATGAAACTTAAAATACGTGAGGAACCAGCGTGGGAAGAGGAATATTTATTTTTGGTAGGTAGCCTTTGATAAGGTCTCAGGCCTCCCTCAGTTCTTGAATTTGTACTGTATTTGTCTACGGTCTAATTTGCGCTAAGTTGATGACCGACTTCAGGCCCTTTTAAACCCACAATAACAACTAATGAAATGATTATAGTCCAGGAGTACTAGAAGACAGCCAATTGATCCCTGCGTACCATCTTTTTTGTCTCCAAAGGTCACTCGAGGGGCGGGGTCCTTGGAAGGGGATGCAGAGGCTGAATGGGGCCGGTCCGAATTTGCGGCACTTCAATCCAAATTTAATTGCTCGTACTTTGGCGGGGAGAGGCTGGACTTTCATGTCGACCTCTTTCAGCCACAACGGCCTAATTCGACCCTGCCCATTGGGTCCATTGACGGAAGTTTCCAGGCTGGATCCGGCTCCAGGTAATTAAGGCAAGGCTCTCCTTGAAGTGCCTACACAGTCTTTAGCCTGAATCAACGGCCTCTGTACATATTTGTATGGCCCAAACTCTTAACTTTTCCTAATGGGTCAAATCCGGGTTCCTTTTTATACGTAGCTCACAGGCTGGTCAAAAGACTCTACTTGTTGATTCCGTTCTCAACCTAACTTCAGTCCATTCCCAGCTACGCTCGGCCGGCCTCAGGCTCCTCGCCAGCATTGAGGGGTAGGTCAATTCTGAGACATGGCTCATGTACAGGCTTAGTCCAATGCCTGGACTTTCCTGGGCATCGGAACCTGAAAATCGTATATCTGCAGATTGCTTAGGAAATTTGACAATGACTGACGGTTGGTTCACGAAGCGGGATTGAATTAATACTGCAAAATGTAATATTTAAAAGTAGTTTTTTACTTCCTGCTGAGGCTAACAAGGGGATGTGAAGAAATTGATTAGAAATTAAATTAAAATATAAAGGAATAAGGGCAGGAACAAATGCATTTAATTCGTTTGGAATTAATATTTCTACCCATTATTACATTTTGAAATAAATTGCACTATTGGAAGTGACATAAAATTCCGGTTTAAAGACAACCTTTAGAAAGGTTTGAAAAAACTGTATGTCACCATGAAGTTAAGCATTCATTAAATTCAACTTCTAAGTCAGTCTCAGTATGTCCACCGGTCAATTTCCTTAGCAGTGTACAGCATATATTTAGTTCTTTTTCCCGGTGTAGGACAACATATGCGGGTCAAGGCGGGGGTCATTGGGACGATGAGAAGGCTGCCGTGAGCTACAGCGTTGACCTAACAGCGCCAACCTCGAGCACCAGGAGGCTAAATGGGACTCTTGGCCTCCAATTACCTTTCCCAGGCCCACAAGAAGGCCTCATTCACTGTTTCCTGGAGGTTAGTCACTTAGTACAGGGCTCCAGTCCCCTTGAGTTCTAAGTGCAGGTAGAAAGGCTTCTGGTCGAGACACCCGGCCCAAAACCGCAACTTTCCCCATTTCAGTTTCTGACAACTCAATTTAGGTCCTTGAGCCTCAGTTCCTACGACAATCCGAATACACTAATCCATAGCCACATTATATGTATGTACGTCTCGGAATTTTTATCTTTAGGAAAACCCAACGTCCCTCGAAGGGAAGCTCCTCCTGAACTTTGACACAGTCAAGTACTTGGACACGGTGTATAAGCAGTCCAGCCAGTCCTCGGGCGGACGGGACGAGGAATACACTAAGCTTGAGGTTGACAATTTGGTGTTCCCCCTTGGGCTCACGCGGACGTACAAGTATGACTACAGCGGAGGGCATGCCGGCCTCAACCTACCCACAAAAGTAAGTGGCAACTATTTAATCGAATAAATTAAATTTAAAATTAAAGGTTTAATTTCCAGTAATTAGTGCCTGCAAAAATATGCCTTTCCCGGAGAATTCAAGATACGAATTATACAATTGGGTCGAATTAGGATTATATTGAGTTATGGCGGTCATTAGAATAAATTTAGGTACATTCGGTTAGTTTAACGTAACAAAAAGTATTTCCTCCCGATGAATGTTATAATTCCTTCGAAAATGAAAAATAGGGCTCGTATTGAATACTACCCAAAAAGTATACATTTTAGTCCCAAACAAAGTATGGAAATGAGCCCATCCGGATATTAACCAAACCGTATGACTCATGTCGGGTTTGGAATATATTTTAGAAACCGAGATCAAAACAGGTGTCTAAAATCCCCATTTGCGGTCTTGCATACTTCTGGCTAATATTCCGTATTCTGGGATAGGATTAATATTAAGTGGGCCCTATAATCCCTCATGAAGTAGTAGGGGAGGAGTGACACGTGGCGGTGCGTAGGTAGATATGTGCTGGAGAGCCAGAGGTCGTAGGATTAGGGAAAGAGGCGTTTAGAGTAAGTGAAGGAGAAAGGAAGGGAGGGAGGAAGTGAAATAGATAGGGAAAGGGCTTGAAGGTTCCTGAATTAAATATGAGCCTTGGTTGGGGAAAGAGTTGGAGTTAAATGAGTCGCGAATTGAATTGCATACTATCTCCTCCAATCTAGTAGTTCCTGGCCCCACTACATCTCCCAACCTCCCAACCAGCCAGCTACACAGACAGTAGGTACATGGTCCTACAAATGAGAGACCTCTGAGTATCGTAACCAGCTTCCCTGGCCTAGGCTTCCAGCAGGAGCAGCAGCGGAAGGAAATAAGATGAGGCTCTAAGATACAGGAGGCCTAAATTTCTTCCCCTTTCAGTACTAATTGTAAATTGTGGGGCTCTGTCGGTGCGGACGGGGCGGCGGCCTCACTTACTCATCTCCCGTGAAGCCCTCTCAATTGTGTACACGTTTTAACAGCTCCCAATTTCAAATCCTAGGCACAAATACTGCAAAGGTGTGAGTATATATACCTATTAGTTCGTCCCACTATCGCTTTTTAAAATGATGCTCCAAGGAGGAGGAAAGTATTTGTATAGCTCACAAAGGATTAGACTGGATTAATATTGTCAAACTATTTATTGCAAAATTACTGGACGGTTTGTCATCACGATTACGGCCGTATTTCTCAACCCAGACCCACCAAATCACGCCCACAAAAATGTATGACCAATCTGGTGACAAAGTTCGTTGGTCAGAATTTTAAGGTCAAGGGGTCAGCACTAAAGGGCCAGAAATATGTCCTCTAGGAACGGATATTCTTTCCCTTTTGATGACATTTTTCAATAATCCTGAAGGAATTTGTTGACACTTTTATATCCCCATAGCCTATACCAACCCGGACCAAAATCTTTCAATTATTATAACGCATACCCGAACCACACGTACACTGCTCACATGTACTTTATTAGAATTAATTAGGTATTCAACAACAAAGCGTTAATGAGCACAGAATTTTCACTATCAGAGTTTCCACTTTCCATTCCAGCCGAAGACGACGTTGTTACTAGTAGTACATACTAATTACTAATGTTTAAAATTTGATTCGTGTTTCATTCGCTATTTTTGTAGCCGGAAATTCCGTATTCTCGAGGAGAGTCAGTAGTAATATTTTCTTAAGGACTTAATATTAGCGCTGCCCCAAAAACTTAGACCTTCACTAGAAAATATCCCAATGACCAGCTCCAGATCTTAAACAAATCCGTTCAGAACTCGAACTAAGTCATCTCGTTTGTATACCACCCGGATTCGTTCCATGCCATTTCCATGTTATTTTTTGCGCTAACGCCTATCTTTTTGGGTAGCATTAAATTCAAAGGAATTTCCTAAGCCACCGGCCATTATTTTTAAGCTTGGTTAACCGGAGGCTGTTCTGGGCCTAATGCCTTCCCGGCGACCCATACAGAGTTGACGGGGCCCTGAAGGTTGAGTGGTATTAGGGGGTCCCCGACATAGGTCCCTAAGTGCTGTAGAGTGTTCCCTATTATGCTACATAATACTCATGGTTATCCTCTGGTGGGTATAGACAGTGCGGTTGGTGGAAGTCTACGATCTGGTGCATCGAGATTTGCATAAATTGGGAGGTGAGCTGAGGATTCACACGAATTTCAATGGCCGTGAAATTACATTAACGGGTACGTTCTACTAAACTTCACTTTCTCCCTCAGCCTGCTTTTCTCCTGCCTCGGCTCCCTTATGAGTCCCACTTCTCCCTCCTTGTAATGAGATCAGATGATGAATGGGCGGAGGAGAGGAAATGATTGCATTCAAATGTTCTTTTATTACTCAGGCTCCGGCTTTAGAATTTCGAGTCGGTATAGGCAGAGCCGGGCTCCACTCGATAAATCAGGGAGGAGACTCTTCAAGAAAGGCCTGGTCCGTATAGGCCGGGCCAGGGGTCTCCTCCCCGGAACAATGGGACTAAATACGGGTTGACACACATTTCCTATTTATGGTTCCTTAGGCATTCATCCCAGTAGGCGCCTGGCCCTCTCAACCAACTACGAGCATCTCGACCATCAGTTCAAGCAGAATACGAGCCTGAGCTGGAACCCTGGCTCCTGGATGGGCTATGAGCTGGACATCAGGAACTTGACCAATGTATGGGCAATAATGTCACTGGAACTTTAAGTTAGGCTATTTATCTACTCCGTCCGCTGCGCTCATTTTAGATGACGGGAGGGCCGCCAGAGGAACGGGCTCGCCATCTAACCTTCGCCTAGCACTTTCCTTGAGGAGGAGAGTAAATACTCAATGCTGTTGGGAGCGCCTGTGGAAAGAACCTATGTAGCTTGGTAGGCGTAGGAGACGGAAGAGGGTTTTTTTTCTCAGGCGCTCCAAATAACATTGAGTATTTACTCTCCTGCTCAATATGAAAGTGTTAGGAGAAGGTTAAATGGCAAGCTCATTCCTCTGGCGGCCAATCCGTCACCAAAAATGAGTACAGCAGACGAAATGAAATAGCCTAACATAAAGCTCCGGTGACATTACAAAAAAAATCTAAATCCAAAAATATATATACTTATCTAAAAGTCTGAATCGAAACCTAACCATGGTTGCCCGGAAGTACTCAAAATTATGATTTAATTTTTTTTAAAATTGGAATCCACACTTTTGCTGTGCGTAGGTCGACAAGTTTGAGCAGCAGGTAGGCCTCAAGCTTAGCTATCCCGCCCGCCTAATTACGGTGGATTCAGGCCTCGTGGCCCAGGGTAACGGCCTCAAGCTCACCACTGACCTCAACCTGAACGCTCGGAAGAGCCAGCGGAAGCTGAGCGGGATCTTTAACTGGGACCTAGAAGTTCGGAGCCCTCAACTCACCGTTCGAAGGGCCTCCGTCATTATTCGGCATCCCTCTTTAACTCAGGTAAGCCAGAGTCACCAACTCGGGCCCGGAAAAAATAATTGTTTACCGGAAAGCACAAGTTAAAAATCTCCAGAACAGCTAAGTATGTTTTCGGCATTAAAACAAACCCCTAACGGATTTTCATAAGCAGGAAATTCGTGGCGGGGCCGAACTTCGGCACACTAGCGGTGAGTCAGTTGAGGGTAAGCTGTCTCTAGACTACTCTGGTGATCCCAAGCGACGGCTGACCCTTGGCCTCAAGTCGGCCCGAGGTCAGGCCCTTGAGGGACATCTCCTTGGCTGGAACCTCACAACAGACCTCCGGCTCCAGCACACGGAGACAAAGTAAGAGCCTTCAGTTATTCATTAATATTGGCTCGTCCTTACTTGTCTAACCTCCCCACGTTCTGCCCATATGATCCCCTCCTTCCACTTAGCCCCCTTTCCCTCGATCTATGTTGCGGATTGTGTAAGAAATTGGACAGTATTGCATACTGACTGGTCAGTTTGAGGAGTAGAATTCACACCAATGCAAGGTTTCCTATTGAATTCCATTATTTTACCTCTTGCTAAATACTATATCTAACCCAAAAGTTTTATGTTCTTTCCAATGGTCAATTTTTTTAAAGAATCGGATCCACAGGAATTAATTAAGCATCTCTTAGGGAGCAAGGAGCAAGCATACATAAAATCGATTTCTAAATAATTTCTGCGCATCCCATTGTACTACATGTATGAAACGTAAACATCGGAACGAGCATTTTCTTATTTGGAGCCAAGAGCCCCAACCTTGAGCAAGAAGTGAAATGCTGGGTTTTAATATGTTACTTTGATTGAATTCAGCTTCTAGGCTGGGCATTCAGAAATACAGTTCAATTTCCGAAACAATCTAGAACATACTTATAGTTATACTCCAGTTATAGGCCGACGACTTATTTCTCTTTTTTTCTCGTGCCCTAGTTTGGATCTCCAGGCCTCCCACTCCAGTCGACACACACCCCACGAACTATCGATTATCACTCTGATAGACTTCAAAAACAGTGGGAAAGTTGGGAAGGAATCGAAGATCGCCTTTGAATTATTTAAAGAGCTTAAAAAAGTTCAGATAATGGTGAGTACGGTACAGAGGGAGAGCCTCCAGCCTCCGCGCTTACACGCTCCCCGGACTCCGCCGGTCCCACTCTCACTTAATTATGGATGAGCGGGCCAGTCCTCCTCGATCCTAATTATTTAACGCTCAGATAAATAGACGGCCGGGTTGTAATTGAGGGAGCAGTTACGGGCTACTGCCAGTAGTGGACTGAATATGGGAAACTGGGCAGTTGAGACGAATTGGGTCAATGGGAATGAGTTGATGTATTTAGTTGGGACGACTTCGGAGGATAAAAACAGGCACTTTATATTTTTATATTTTTGCGCCCTTTTGAAGTCATGGGCTGGTATTTAACAAAGTTTTTAAAAATACGTAGTAAACCATGCACAATTGACTTTACTAAAGAAAACTGACGTTCTTCAACAGAAACATCCAAAACGTCAACACACTAACCTAACCTGAAGTAATATAACTAAAGACCAAGGGAAGGTAACCTAATCTGCTCAAAACTAACTTAACATCACCTGATCTGGTCACAACTTATCTGACCGAACCGAAACTGATGGAATTTACAAAAAAAAATAAGTTAACCTTACAGATTCTAGCCAAGACTACCCGTAACTAATAGCTGTTTCTAGCCTAATATAATCTTTGCTATGTGCGGAGTGAAAATAATTTCCTTTGCCAGATTCTGAATTGTTTGGGCTTGATCAGAACTCAGTATTTTACTTGCCATAATATATTTCTTTGTCAAGAGTATGCTTGCTGTTCGGTCCAAATTGAATGGATCCGGTTTTGATATACCTGACATTTAATTTAGTTTAAAATATTTTGCTGATGTCTACTTTTGAATACTGAGTTTTGTCCCTGTAGAAGAATTATCTGAAATACCATTGAGAGTCCTTTCCCCGACCCACCCAACTGCCCGGACCCAACCATATGGCCGAAAGTCATTATCCAAATTCTTGACGTTCCTCTCCTTGGTCCTACAGATGAGTAGCCCGGAGGACCATTTAGTGGTGACGGGTAGGTTCCAGCCCAAGTACCATCCGGTCTACTACTTGTCGGCCGAGGCTAATATCAGCGGAATTTACCCGGTCCCCAAGGCCACGCTCGTCCTGGACACCCAACGGCCCTACTTCAAAATGCATGCCCTGCACGGGAAAGGTACAAGAACCGAAGGGCATTAGTCATTCTTATCACTTGCTCCTTCCCCGGTCTCATTTTCACTTTTTCACCCGGCCTGACTCCGGAATGAACCGCCCAAGTAGAGTCCCACATACCTCCGACCCGCCCTTAAATTTAAATGTCAGGCCTAATCTAGTCGGAGACCCGCCTAATGTTTCTTTTTTCCCCTCCACTCTCTCCTCCCTCCACTTGGTACTAGATCTGACGGACGGACTCTATTGGGAGGGCGGCGTGATTGACGCTCGGAACTTCAAGGTTGACTTTGAGGAGTCTTATGACAACTTCCGGTTCTCGGATCTCAACTTCTTCCTCCGCATGAACCACTCCCGCCTCGTCACGTCTAAATTGGGATGGAGGCCGGAGCTACTCGAGGAACTCGAGGTACCTTCATTTTAACTATTTGTAGGAGTATAGCAGAGTTGCTTGGACGGTTTGATACTTCGTTTAGCTATATGGAAATTAGGAGCATTTCGACTTCAGCCCTTCCTAATATCTCAGGCTTGTATTTTTCGAGCCGAAAAAGAGATTACCGTAGAGATTTTCTTGGGAACCCGAGCTAGGAAAAATTAAAATGTGCGGAAGTGTTTTTTGCAACGCTTTTCGATCCTCATTTATAATAATACAACGGATATTTCCCACGCTTTAAAATAACCTCGAGCGAATTCATTAAAGTCGGTTTAGAAAAAGTATTTTACGGTTTAAATATAAATTATTTTAATTAGCCCCCGAAATACTGGGTAGTATATATACCTACGCGAGTAATGTAAATATTGCGAGAAAAACACTTTCCTCATAAATATTTTTAACTTTCTTTCCTCACAATTCAACTTCAATACTTTAAAACGGTTGCTCTTGTATTTAATTCACTCCTTAATGGAACTGAAGTGACCGAGTGAACTTAATACGCGCTCACATTTAGATTTCGTCATCAACAGTGTCAACCCAATTCCCCAATATTTCTCAAATAAATTAACCCAGCATATATGGTTATGTCATTCCTTAGTACAATGAAATTTTCGACAGTCATTTAAAACTAACTTAACTAAGCGAACCGTAAAGCAAGAGACGGAAAATCAATGTGATATTAGGTACAACGTTGTTTGCACCAGAGACTGTACAACGTTGGATCTTTCCTGTTATAAAGTAGTTACTGGGCCCCAGGCATGAAATAGCTTGCTAAAGGGTTGGAAGCGTACAGTGGCTGGCTGTCGGTGATTAGGCGGTATTCTAATGAAAGTCCTCTTGCCTTAGGAGTCCTGGGCGGAGCGGAAGTCAGAGTTGGCGGGAGTCTGGAGTCATCAGAGCGACAAATTACTTCTCACCCTCTCGGCCGACTCGGCTGAAGTGATCAACCAAGTATGGGAAGATGCCAAAACCACCATTGAGCCCTTTATAAAGGAAATAAGGTAACTTCCGTCATAATTCCATTTCAAAGGCCTGCCAGGGATGGCCGAATCACGTCATGACCATATGCACTCCCGACTCCCTCCCTAATGCCGCTCTTTAGATTCAGACTGGGCTGGGAGCCCATCAACCTTTTTCTAAAACATCGTTTGTGCCAATTAGTTGGGCAAGAAGGAAGCCAAAGTGAAAGGCCTCTAACTAGTGCAGTTTCCCCCCTACTGAATAGGCATGGACTTTCGCCATGCTCTTTTAGGCAAGGGACTTTCTCCATAACTTATTTCATAAGCTTGAAAATAGTTACACTTTAAATTGTAATATGTATGTATATATATTGCTCCCAATCGCGTCTCACATATTCCAATGTCTGCCATTAACTTGTAATTTGTTGTAATTTGTTTCAATTGGTGAGAACTCTGATTTAAATGGGGACAAAGAAAAGTCATTTGGTGATAAAATCCCTGGTTAGAAAATCTGCTTTAATTGGTGAGAGACTTCCCATTTATTGGTGATCGTTTAAATATTCCTCTATTCTGAGTTTGGTGTAGAGTATTTTCTACTTCTGCCAGTTGTAAAATAAATGGAACCATTAGATTCTAGTTATGCCCACATTGCTTCGGCAAGAAGCAAAATAATGTACTTAGAATTAGTGTGCCACATGTATAGTCCACTCAAGTTAATTCCAAAACGTTTTATTATTGATTACATTTAATTATACCCATTTGACCCATTCAAAGCATTTTCCTAATTGTGCTGCTGAATGGAAATAATCTTTCGAATTTCCGTGGTAATTTTATTTGAGAAGTTGTAGATTTTCGAACAGGAAATGACGTCGTAGTGAAAGGTCCATTTAATGCTCGTCTTCCCTCTGTCTGACCCAATTTTAGGGAGGCTTGTAATTTTAGCCGGGATTCGGCGGCTCTCCACGAGTTCTACGAGGAGAGCCTTGCGAGGAATGACTTTTACATGCAAGACATTACGGGCTTTGCTCAAGTATTTGCGGATCGGGTCTCTGTACGGTAAGAAGACTTTCTATTCTCTTCCCCATTCCCTCAGTTTGGCTGGTAAATTGCAATTGGAAAACTTTTTGGACCGAGTGGGGCCTCGATATGACATTGGGCTTTCCTGAACTCTTAAGACTTTCAAAACTGTTCCCGTCTTCCTTGAGACGGGCTCAGGTAGTTCATAGTCTCTGTGGAGAGCGTGAATGGCTCAGGAAGGGCTTCACACCGAGGCGAGGCACAGACTCTCATCATCATTCCACAACTCAAGGTTGCATAGAACTTCAAGAAGTCCCGAACATCCTATTCTCCTAGGCTTAGAAACCATATTCATAAATGGAAAGCGATAATAGTTTAATCTGGCAGGAATGTAGATTTTAACAAGAAATCAAAGTCCATGAATCACCTGGTTAATTCGGTTGAAATCTGAACCTTAGGTTACACGTGTACTTGTTCATATTAAAGCGTATTTGCTTGAGCGGCTGTTATAGAATAGCTTAGGGTATAGTATGTTTAGACTATTTTATTTCACTTAATAGTATTTATTTTCGCGAAATGTTGGTTATTTTTATCCTGGTTCAACTGTAATAGGTTTATTTGTGGTTCCCAACCCTGGACCCCGGGACTCAAGTATAGGAGCGGGATATCCGTATGAATGTTTACAGAAGATAAAGTCCCATTAAAAGTAGGGGAGATGTTGGAGGGAAACCCGGGATTTGATGCTCTAAGCTCAGCTTAAATTGTATCCTCTCATCAGATCCTCAGTTAGAGTCATGTTATTTTATAAGCTCAAAATCAAAAGTCACGAGTCTGGTAGGTCCGGATTAGGAGCAACCCACGATGTGCCGTTTAGTTGAAGAGTCGAAATAATATGAATGGACCTGGATCTCAGATTTGCACAAATATTAAATACGAGTAATAATACCGATTTAAACTCGAAATTAAAATATTTCTACGCATCACGTTGTAAAACTAATTTTCTACCAAAGGAGTCTGTTTTAGATGCAACCTTCACCAATAAGTAAAAAAATGGATTTCAATATCAACTTTTCCATTGATAGAATTCTCCTTCTCAATTTGACCAGTCAATGTGCATGCTATACAATTTCCCGAACAATCTGCACCATATACAAGGTCATGTACGGAATAACGGACTTAATTCTAACAGGTTCTCGAATATCTTCATCAAAATACGGGAATATCGGCGGGACCTGGTGGGAGACTCCTCCACTTCGGAGCTCTTTGAGAAGGCGTTGCTCTGGTTTCTGGAGAAGGTAACTAATTCCCACTTTATGCTTACAGGACCCCAAGACGTATTTTTTTTAAAGCATGAGAGTTAAAAAGCTGCAGCAAGCAGTAAGTTTGTTTTTAAATGTGGTAATAACATGAATTTGTCACAGATCAAAGACCAGTACCGTGCTGTGGCCAATTCTTGGGATAAATACAAAATTAAAATTGATACTAGCGGCTTCACTCCAGACTTCTCTGCTTCATTCTCCGGACTTTCTGACCACCTAGCAGATATCCTGCACGAAGTATGGGGAACACGGACCATTCCGTAGCATTTAAATGGGATGTTCAGCAACCGATGGCTCATACTTATTTTAACTAATTTGAACCCCAGGCCGTTGACCTATTGACCAAACTATCCGAAGAGCTTGCTGACCAGCTTTCCGGAGTTAGCCGCTACGTGGGTTCCCATTTTGTCCATTGGGTTGAGATGTATAAGCCCCGAATCTTTGGAGTCATTCATCAAGTGGAAGTTTATCTCCATAGCACAGTTGTTAAAATTTCGGGTATGACCACTTCTTCATAGACCTACCTAGCTTTCTAAAGAACATAATAATAACTGAATGCAGTGCATCGATCTGTTACGCTTGCTCTCTGCTCCTTAGATAATATGTATGAAACAAGAGACGAAGTCATGCGATCAGCCTACTACAGGAAGTTGGCTCAACTTGCCGAGGACGTCGACCAACTCTACAAGGACTTGCTCCAAAATGATGCGGCGACGAACATACGAAAATACTACAGCATGCTCATTAACTTCCTACGGAAGAAACTGACTGACTTTGATGAGTATCGTAAGTCCACTATTAATTTTCCTCCCTTCTAAGCTGTATCACTGTCCTTGAATCCGCAGAAGTGCAATTTGGGAAGCTAGGAGCCAAGTTTGGGAGTGTTTGGGACCGTTTCAAGAAATTAGGTTTCGTTCAGGATATTCGGGGAGGCTTCGGTGAATTCAGCGGGAAAGTAAGTTGAGCAGTTTTAAATTTTACTTAAATTCAAAAAGGAACTGGCATGAATTAATCTTATGGCTTCCGCTACGATTTCAGGTAAAATGGCTGGTGGGCTACCTCAACCTCGAGAACCTGGTCCAGGACATCTTCGTGACGCTCTACACGAAAGGTCCGGACCTCATGTCACAGACGGTCCTGGAAGCCAACTCCCGGTACCAGCAGGCTAAGACCCGGTTCATATTTGATGCTGATCGAGGCCTAATGGAATGGGAGCAGAAGCTTCCCATGCCCTGGACTGCCTTTAATGAGCAGCCCGTCTTCTCCGTGAGCCAGCTACACTAATACTACATATATCAAAATATAAAACTAAAGTAATCTCGGGATTTCACTCGGCCAACTTAAGGAGCCTCTCCTTTTTATATTTTACATTTCACTACTACAATAGGAACTACCGGAGTACAAAGGGATTGTGAAGCTTCAAGAGCTCTTTGACTCCTCGAGTGAGTCAAGCTGGGACTCCTATGTCATCCCAGCCAAGAAACAAAGGACCAACCTAATTGACTGGATCCCTCCCTTCGACGGTATAGCATGGTCACAGGGAAACAATAGGCTACAAAATTTAAAATGTACCTTCTAATGTATATATGACCCAGGTCATGCCATGGTGGTGGGCTCCGACCACTTCTTTACCTTTGATGGACGGGCCTACAACTTTAGTGGATCCTGTGCCTATCTCCTGGCCGGGGACTTGGTGGACTCCAATTTCACGGTCTCCATAGAGTATAGGCTAATGGGGGATGGGAGTCGGGGGCATTCCATACTCGTTGCTGCTGGCCACAATACGCTCATTGTGGACTTTGAGAACCAGGTAAATAAAACTAAATAAAGTAAATGAACTCTCAATTTTGGGTTCCATTATCATAGTCGGAGAAACACCTTCGCTAGCGAAAAATCTGTAACTTGGTTTTGTAGAGTCCAATGTATGTATATATACGTATGTACCTTATATATAGGTTTGACCTAACTTGATCTAATATAATCAAAGTAACGACCTATCCCAGTAGCGCCTAATTTGCCCCAAAAATGAGACTTCATCCGTTTAGCCCGAAACTGAATACCTATGCAAATAAGCAACTATACATGTTGAGCGCACATTTGTAGGCGATTTACATCGGATTTATACCCGATTCGTACTCCATACCCGACCTGAGCCATATTGTTTGGCTAGAATCTAGACTTGTCCATTTCCGTACTTCCCTTTCGGTTGTATTGAATAGAAACATATCCGTAACAAATCTGATCTATTCCCCACAGACGCTTCGTGACCCCAAGCGGCCTCAGAATGCCGGCCTCCCAATCCAGCTCCTTCACTTGCAGGGCTACCAGGACGGCGGGAGCCTTGTTGTTGAGAACCCTAAGAAGGACTTTCTCCTCTCCTGCTCCATGGCCAGCCGGATATGTCAGTTAAGGGTCTCAGGTGAGACACTAAAAAGCTGCTAGCGAACAAAGTTTCCCGAAACGATTTGGGCTATACGCTGTCTCTGGAAAAGTTGGGCCTGTTTATACGGAGAAAGTATTTGTTTTCCCCTGCTCCTTCTACCTTAGGTTGGTATTCGAGGAAGATAGGTGGATTATTGGGGACGATGGACCACGAGCCCCGGACAGACCTCATTCACTCAAATGGAAGAGTGGCCTCGGACATAAGGGACATGGCCAAGTCATGGGACGTGTCTGATGACAGTCCTGAGCCGGCCTGTCTCCCGCCTGACGCCATAAGTACCCACTCTGTCCCTCAGACAGACCCCAGAACCGCCGCCACCTGCAACAAGCTATTTAGGAACAGGCTATCATCACTCCAGCCTTGCTTCAGCACGGTAAATCCCTTGTATTTTTCATGCCGGAACAAAAAGAATCTAGCGGAATAAATTAATTTTTTCCGTCCAAATCTGACCTAATCTAACTTAATCCGATTTATCAAACAGTAACCAAATAGGGCACAGTACGTTTAGCTGTTGTACCTATACGTATATTAGCTTAGGAAATAGGACAATATGCATACTGAGCAGTCAGTTTGGGAAGTGGAATTCAATCAATGCGAAATCATTTTTTTTTTACATACTGGTACAGGTTGGCTCTAAGCCAGACTTTTATGCCCTTTCCAATGGTACCGCATAATTTACGATAGAAGGGGCAGATGTTACTTTCTAATCGATATGTAAATAAGTGACGAATAAAAGTAGGCGCAAGCTTATTTAAGTTTAATGTTGAAATAATTGTGAAATAAATTACAGAATTGGAAAGAGCATAACATTCTGGTTTAGATCAAACCTGGAGCAAGAAAAAGAAAGTCAATAGTGCTTGGATTGGTTGAATTTGACTTCCCAAACTGTCGAGTCAGTATGCATATTACTGTTCATTTTGATGAACAATATGGAACATAGTCAAAGCTAAGGATAGTCAAGCTGAATTAATGACTTGGAGCCTGCATTTTCCGGAACAATGCCTTTGATTTTTCGGGCAGTTAATTCTTAGCCTCTACTACAGTACTGTATGTAGCGGGTGATGATATGATGGAAGAGCGTTTGAGGGCCGGTGCCCATTAGTATGCTCACATGTCCCCCGCGCCCTTTTAAAGTCCTTCCCCTCATTCTGAATATGTTATTAGGTGAAGGTTGATCCCTACTTGGAGCTGTGTTTAAGTGGGAGCCTGGGCCAGAACGGGACGAGCGGGCCTTGTGTCCCGGCCTCGGCTTACGTCTCAAGTTGTCAGCGGAGCGGGGTGGGCCTCGTAATGCCCTCCATTTGTGTCAAGTAAGTCCTGGCCGCCTATGCCTAATAAAGTAGTTAGAAGGGGGGCCGGGGCCCATTAGGCCGGGCCCCGGACTCCGGGTCCTAATGATTTACGGCCAGTAGTTTGGGGGGCCTAAGATTTGATTTTTCCTTGGCCAAGGAGCCTCAGTAGATAATATGTATGCTCCCCTCGTCCCTTCTTCCAAGTCTCAACTCAATCTCGGGCGGGGGATGATGGGGCATGAAACGATCTCTTTAGAGCCCTACAGAGGCGGAGGGAGTCTCTCCTAGCACCTAGTATCTACTCCTTTCCTCTCCTATGAAAATACTAGGTGTGATTTGAATGGGGAGGAGATGATTGATCGGGACGTGAGAGTGATGGATTCGGCCTCCAGCCCTCGATCCACAGACATTGTCCTCATTGTTGAGGCCAAGGACTGCAACAAGAACATGAGGGCCCGGAAGAAGATCGACACGCTCCTCGCCACTCTCGACAAGGAACTGGACAGAGCACGGTTCTCCCAGAATAGGTAAGGAGGGCCATAATCCCTCCGCTTCTTAATCCATCAAGTTCGGTCAATGGCCATCATAGACTGGGCTCGGGCACCTGCTTATAAAATCATCTCAACCATTATACTTAGAGTAAAGGAGCCAGTTCCAATATTTGGTTGAGACCTAGCATTTAGCGGTTTGTGTTATAAGCTGCTCAAAAAGTATTCTCTTTAGGCCAAAACAAGGTATGTAAATGAAGAAATCTAGATGTCCGATGTCACCAAAGCAATATATGACTCAGATTTGGTATGAGCCCGGTACAAGCCAAATATAGAATATTTGGCCTACATTTATATTTGTTTATTTGCATATTGTGTTTCGAGCTGAAGTCTACATTTTATTGAAAGCTCCAATATTATGCAGTATTTAGCGAAGCCAGGAAATATTGATTTCTTAACTCGAACTATTCTCAAGAAAACAGACTAGAGAAATAGCTAAATGTTTATACATACGTTCGTAGTAAGCTGTATTTAATACTTGTTAACCTGTTCAGGTATGCTGTAGTAGCCTTTGGAGGAGACGGCGTGTATGACCAGCCAACCGCCGTTTCATTCCGAAATCAAATATTTACGAATTCCAGCCAAATCGGAGAGTATTTGAGTCACATTCATACAGGTGAGTCCAGGAATTCATAGGTAGGAGAAAGTATTTAAATGTTCCTATGACGATGTCAGCCCACACATTCCAGATTTTTGGGAAGCTGTATTTAATATTTTGACCATTAAATTTTCGTACTATTTGAAAGGGTGGTTGAAAAGTATTTTTAAATTTTCTGGGGGGTATTATTTGATAAAGTATTTTAAAAGAGATTCCAATGCTCACTCCATTGTAAAGAAAGCCCTGATCGGGTTTTCCCGAAAAAGTAGAAACCGTTTACGTTGTCTGCTTCCACGTTCCCGAGCGGTGGAGCCTCAAGAAAGTCCTTCCATTAATAACGGGGGTGAGAGGGAAGAAAAGGGTTTTGTATGAGATTAGGCGGATGATGATGATGAGAAGACCCATGTGGCTTTCGGGTTGAAGTCTTAACTTATTTGGGGCTGCTGGGAGAAGTCTCTATTTACAGGACAGTAGTGGTATTTCTAGGACAAGGAGGGCGGTCCACAGTACTACAGTCTCCTTATGCTTTCTCCCAATGTAGGTAAAGGGAGTGATGACATTTTCGGTGCGATCGCCTATAGCCTCAAACTCGGTTTCCGACCCGGCGTCAGTAAAACATTTATACTCTTCCCATGCACCTCGTGTCAACCGCAGCAGATGACGGTGAGGGCCCGTCTACTCTTACACTCCGCTTTCACGCTCTCACTTCATTTGGCCTCAATGCTTGGTGGCCTAAATTAGAGCCAGAGCGCCTTTGTCATACGCTAAGTTCTGTGGAACAATCTCAAAAAAAAGTTATAGTAGTATATGCATGGGTCCTGGATAATGTACATGCTAGTAGTACTAATATAATGAGAACTATCCGGGAAAATGATGATGATGATAACGTTCGGAGTTTCAGAGATGAGTCTAATTAGGCTCATTTGGTGATCAAACAAAAAAGTTTTGAGAAACAAGTGCCTGGAAATGAGGAAGGGCGGAGTTAGTCCAGAGTAATAATTAAAACCAGCCGGACCGGCCTGTTTAGCAGACAGAGAGCAGTGTTGTTAGGCACAAACACAAAAGTTTCCGGAATCCCAGGAAGTTACCTTTGGCTGGAACTGGGCCCTGATTACGGTTCCACGGAACGGAAATCCATGCTCATTTCACTTGGTCTTGGTAGAGTCCTTGAGAGTGAGTGTGGGTATGGCTTAGTGTGGAATCTAAAAGGACTTGAAATAGCATAAGTACAATTATCTATCCTCTAATATGGAGAACACTTAGATGCCTTACCTTAATGCCTTCCTTGCAGTTCTCGGTCCAATACCTTCCTTTACATTTCTTACCTTGCTGCCTTCAGCAACCATTTATACACTTCCTGACTTACATCCGTCTTTACATTTCTTGTGATATACCTTTTTTGATATTCCTCCCCTTAATGCCTTCTTGTGGATTTCATGTTACATTTCTTCCGATAATGCCTTTCTTGATACCTCTTGCCTTAATGCCTTCTTGTGTATTTAATGTTACATTTCTTGCGGTAATGTATTTCTTGATATTTCTTGTCTTAATGGCTTCTTGTGTATTTCATTTTACATTTCTTGCGATAATGAATTTCTTGATATTTCTTGCCTTAATGCCTTCTTGTGTATTTCATGTTACATTTCTTGCGATAATGTCTTTCTTGATATTTCTTGCCTTATTGCGTTCTTTTGTATTTCATGTTACATTTCTTGCAGTAATTCCTTCATTTATATTTCTTGCGATAATGCCTTTCTTGTTATTTCTTGTCTTATTCCGTTCTTGTGTATTTCATGTTACATTTCTTGCGATAATGTCTTTCTTGATATGTCTTGCCTTATTGCGTTCTTTTGTATTTCATGTTACATTTCTTGCGGTAATGCCTTTCTTTATATTTCTTGCCTTATTCCGTTCTTGTGTATTTCATGTTACATTTATTGCGATAATGCCTTTCTTGATATTTCCTGCCTTAATGCCTTCTTGTGTAATTCATGCTTTACTGCCTTCCTACATTACATCTCTTGCCTTATTTGGCATTATTGGTTGCCTCACCACGTTGCTGTTCTCTCGGACATTTCTTGCCACGTTGCCTTCCTCCCTTGCCTTCCTATCGTTTTTTTGAAAATACCTGTCACACTGCACTTCTGCCTTCCGTGGAATTTATGGTCTTACTGCTTTCCTGGCTTCTTAGCAATTTTCGACTTCTTGCTTTCACTTTATTTCTCGCCTTCGGACCTTACACCTAAAAGAGCATGCCTTCGTGCCGTCCTCTGGCTTGAATGAAGGAGGGGGAAACGCCTTTGATATAACTACTGTAGTAGATCCCTGTACATCAGACTATGCATGTGCATTGACTTGAGCGGGTTCTGGATAGAGTGCAAGTTTTAATTTCCGTAGCTTTCTCTCCTGAGCTCGGCTGGATGGTTTGTGCCATTAAGTTGGTGAGATAGCGTGTAGACGGAATAAGGGAGAGTTGGTTTGGACGTGGGCCGTAGGGACGGAAGATGACTTCCTCCATAGTTCCTAGCCCGGCTCCTCTTCCTCCTAATTAATGACATTTGGGAAAAAATGAATTCCAGATGGATTTCTCAACGATTCACTACTCACTCCTCGAGCAGGATGCCACGCTCCACATTCTGATGAACAAGCCCAAACTTATCAAAAACTTCTTCGGTAGGTAATTATTCTTCTCCCCTCACGCAGTCCTAGCCTCCTCCCGGAAAATCCCTCTCTAATCCTTAATGTCTTCCAACTATGTCTGTACCACTTTCATGTAGTCTCAACTGAGGTCCCAGTCCCGTCCCGGGAATTAAGACCTTGCGTCTCATCCCAGTCCAAACGACATGCAATTTAACCTCAATTCCAGAATACCTGCTCCATATATTCCGTAACAAATTAAGCAGATTTTAGTCGTAGCTGAAGGGTTAAGCCAAAATTAATACTTAGCTAGATTCGCAATTGCGACCGGGTTTTCGATTAAAGATCCAATATGGAAAAGTTGAGCAAATGAGATTTGTTGTATTACGGAGAAATGGATCTTATACAATACTTTCCAACTGATACTCTTTCCTAAACTACCAATAGTTGGATCTCAATTACGCGTTTATTTAAGGTTCAGTGGCTTTGGATTGGCGTATTCGGTAACGATGTCAGGTGTACTTAGCGGATTGATGCAGAGTGTATTAGTTCAGTGCCGGAGAATATATTTAATTTTACCCTAAAATACGGAATGTAATGCAAGCCGGTCATCCCGTCGAATTATATTTAAATTAAGCCCTATTAGGTTTACGTTACTCCTATTAGAAAATGTCAAGCTAGGTTAGGTTACATCTAGACTACAAAAACTAACGTTGTGTGTGCTGAATGGCATATAACTTTGACGAAGAGATATTTTCCCGCAATAATGTTAGGATCAGTGAAAAATACGAACCATTTTGGAGACGTCACTTTTTCCTTCTATACCTATGCTATAGGTTCTAAAGGTCGTGGAGTAAACGTAATGTAGGTAGTGCGTACTACGTAGCATACGGGACGTTCTAGGGGCTGAGAATCCGTGCCTGAGTGAAAGAACGGCTCCTTTCCGCCTAAGACCCTCTGATGACTTTCTCCGTCCAAAACTGTAAAATATAAAGTAAAACTAATAGAGGCTTAAGAGGGAATCCTCCCTGATGCCTTTTTTCTCATTTATCTTGACTCAATAATTCTCGTCTCTCATAAACGTGCGAGAAATAAAGGGAAGGAGGGAACTCGTCCCGCCGTCACTGGCCCAACCCGCCCAACATGACTTATGACGCCTCAAGCCCTCGGCATATTAAACTTAAGTTGATATATTGAAAAGTAATCCAGAATCCTTCCCAAATCCCCGTGTCTACAAAAAATTAGAGCAATAAGGAGCCATAAGCTAACCTATGGATGATTATTATTAGACTACCCACTTAAATTGAATCCTTCTTATCTGCCATCTCATTACGTAATTAATTTTTCAAATATTTAACTAGGTCAGTTCAGATTTGAGAACCGTTAACTGTAACCCTTCTTTTAACATACTTTCAATGAATTCCTAATTAATTCCATTCCTAATTCCTAGTACTGAAATCGCCTATATGCGCCTTTCTGTTGTTTCAAAATTGAATAATTTTAATAGTAATCGTTAAAATGACGGCATTTTTAAAGGTATGGACCGGACGGTTGCCTTCACTAAGGTTGACGGGAGCAGGGAGGGTCCGATCCGGGGCAACGGAAATCTTCGACGACAAGTCAAACTTTCGAGAAGTACTCTGGGCTACTGTGGCCCATTGGCCCTGGAAACTAATGGTAAGTCACGCAGGGAGCCGGGACAGGCAGTCCTTCCTATATGTAGAAACTCGTAATGGACTCTCTTTCTTTTTGAGAGAAAGAGACTTCGACTTTTCCCAGCCTATAGAACTGTAGTAGTCACAAAGGGCTGAAGTCTCTATGCTTGCAGAGAGGAATTTGGTGCCTCGTAATGTCCGACTCTCCCTGGGACCTCTTGGGCAAAGGAAACTATCAGTTAGGGCCCCACACGTGAAGAAACTTTAGAATTATTCCAATTGTAACTTTCCTCATTGACACGATTTAGAGTTTAAGATGAATGGCCATTACTGGGGGGAAAAAGTAGGCCTATGCCTCTAGGACCGTAGATTCTGTATGCAACAGCCTGCCAGCCTGATCCCTTTCGGCCGGGAATGAATGGTTTAACTTGGAGTAATACTACGGGCTAACTCCTAACTTTGATATGGGGATCATCTAGTTAGAAATATGTTCCCGTTTCTTTGTTAAATAAAGAGAGCCCACTAAAACTACTCTTTGGCTGTAGGAACGATATTCAACGGGCAGAAGCTCCAGAACAAGAAGGCCCAGATTGTGAACGCCTTTTCCAAAGTATTTAGTCGGCGGGTGATACAGACTGCAGAGCCGCCAGCCTGTCAGTCCTGCTACTGCTCTCCCGAAGGCCGGGTCAACTGCTTTCTCTGTAACTACACACCCCCGCTACCATATGCACCTGAGGTGAGGCTAGGAAGCGATGGAGCAACTTCAAAAAATTTAACTGAATTTATCTATTTTACATCTTAAGCGGTCATGCGTACAACTAAGGTTAGGTTACCCAAGATCACATCTCGAGTTATGTCTAAATATGGACACGAACGGAGCTGAGATTGGATGTATTTTTTGGAATTTCCTCGTAAAGTTAGTCTAGATTAATCCAAATTTGTATTCTTCTGTGAGTAATCTGAAATGAAATGAAATGAAAAAAAAATGAGGATAAAAAAAACTAAATAAGGATTCACTACGCTGTAACATAACGACATAAGACATCCTTGCATCAACTACTAGTTGTTAAGGCAGCTAAATATGTGCATTCAACTAGTAGCACCTAATGTTTACAAAATGAGCTAAACATAGACTTCGATAATTTAATCTATAAAAAGCTTTCAGAAAAAATGGCAGCTTATACTAAGGTACAAATAACTGTGTATAAAAAATGGCGCAGAGGTCTTTCCTTGTACCAAAGGTATTCAAAGATTCAAAGTGAAAGAAACGAAGTCCACAAATAACTGAAAGCCAGACAACCTGGCAGGTACCTAGAAATGAGTAGTGACGGAAATTATCTTGTATCTATGGCTCTGGCTGAATTATGCGGAGGAGGAGGATATAGTTGGATATTGGCTAGATTAAACTTTTCCTGACTTTGAAGACGTACTGCGCGTAATATGTATGTAATTATTATTTCCTATTTGAGCAGGCGGATTTCGGGAGGGAGACGGAAGAGGCTGAGGAGCCGGAGATCAAAGGGACTCCCGGAGGAAGATCAGGACCAGGAAATCAAGGAACTGCGGATGAGGATGAGGAAGAGGGCCTAAGTGAGGAAGAGCTAGACTACGAGGAACAGCCGGAGTTGGACAGATGAGAGGAGCCCACTCGGAATTACATAACTTCTCAATAACAGGATCCTAAATTAAGTCCGCTAATTCCTATCCCTTCCACTTCCAACCTAAAAACAAGCTAACACTCTGTAAGGACTCAATCCCAGCATGATAACAATAAGAAATATATTTATTTTAATAAACAACTATCTAATCAATACTTACTCTCGGTCTCATTCCACAGTAGATTTAAACATTACCGGTTTCACAGTCAGTTGTCATTTTAAGCACATTGACCAAATATGATACGTTTCTACCAGAAAAACATGGATAGTAGCAGGAAACGAAAAATTCAACCAGATAATTGACGGTGACTATAGGTATAGGGATAGGCTAGGTTATATTAAGTCCAATTAGGTTAACTTGCAGTTCTTAGATTCGGTTAGATTTTGACTAAAGGAACAATTTTATTCGAGTGAATGCTACTGCTACAGGAGATAAAATATAAAAATAAATACAGGAGTTGCTCGCAAAAAAACGCAATTCAACACGATTCAGCCGCAAGTTAATCCAAATTTCGGATTTACTTTATATAAACTTTAGGGAGGCGTGACCAGAAAAAGGATGACCCAAGGTCATACGTCATACTGCTCTTGTGTCTCGGAGAAATGGAAAGGAAATCGTTCTACGGTTTAGAAGTTAGCAATACTAAATTAGATTATTTAAATCGAATTTTCGTGAGCAAAAAACATAAACACGTGCTTATAGTAGTTTGGGGAATTACCTAAAGTTGAACTAATGTTAATAATGTTTTACGTGCAAACGAAGACTGACGATTGACATTCTTGATACTATATCTGATATCCAGATATAGTCTATGATATATCTGAGATCCAGTTTTTCCGAGATCCAACAATTGCTATGTTCTCATACGTATCCTCTGACTTTACAAAATTAGTCAGACATGCTTTTAAGGAATACTCCTCCACAAAGCGGCACCGGGCATGGTCAATAATTCTTTTGGCATCATAACCAATCTTTCTCCGAACGGATGAGCTCATCCGCAGTAGGTTTCCCAAATTGTCACTGCAAATAAATGCATGATTTATGGTTACTTAATACATGGGTGATTTGAATATCCATTTTTTCTAGAAAAAGCTCAGTACTAGTAGAGGCTTACAGTGGGGTGGAGATTGAGTCACTCGGCTGTTCATGCTCGTTTGGAATCAGGAATCTCGAACGGCCTGTTCCGCAGACGGCCCAGGACGTCAGACATGTAAGCGGCTTGAAGTGCTTTTCTTCGAATCCCCAATCCTGAAAACGGAAAACTCTTTAAACCTACGTCCGTTTAGAGCGACTACACTTACACAACATGCATTAGTATGCTCTGCTCACCTTTAAATACTTTGTCCCGACGTATGTTCGCCAAGTACACCGATGATGACAGCAGGTGGCCATCACAATTCCTGCCAAGTTGGTCGTTGCTGTGGAGTTAGTTTCCATAAGGCAACGAAGGGCCATGTCTAAATTACAGTAGATACTATTATGTATGCCTTTAAAAGAAATAGTTTGGAGAACTCTGGCAAGCTTTTTGTTTTGCAAAATGTAATCTTACCAGTTCCGTCCCCACAGAGATGCTTACAGACTCCAACCAGGTTCTTTGCATCCCGAACGCACTGAAACTCATCCAGCTTTAAATCCTTGATATCAATCCGAACCCGCTCAATGTTGAACTTTTCCTCCTCCAACTTGTTCTCCCGTTTGTGACGATGACTATTACGATCCACGAGGAGGAGAGAACAGCTTTTAGTTGATTGAGTTTTAGCACCAAGGGCCTGACCGAGCCAGTAACTTAGACCTCCTGTATTGAAGCGCCAATAAAATGCTCGATAATTGCAAACAACACACGTAACAAGTATTTACGCTACCGGTTTTTTCACCAGCTCGTACCTCGCCCAGATCCAAACTCAACAAAACAAGTCGAATCCATCAGTAACTCTTCATTATTGAGAAGGTGCAGTAAGGCCGAGTTTTGCTGAATGTGTCGCTTAGAATTCTTACCGCTCTTGGGATCCGACAGTTGTTCCTCTATTTCAGCTAGCTGGAAAGATCCAGCCTTGTCCGAAGTTGCAGGGATAACGTCTGATAGTATTGGAAATAATTCAATTAGAGGAAAATATGAAAATATTGAACTTAAAAGGACACGTGAAGCTAAGCAGATAGGTTTATGGATATGACTTAGTACCTTTCATGACCTCTGTAATTTTTTGTATTAAATTAGACAGCTCCTCCGGGCTCAATTCTATAAGGGATTTGCCAATGACCTGTGAGCCATCCGAGTCTCCTGTACCAGTATTCAAGTCCTGTTTAAAGTAAGGCTCCGGAGGGAGGGGTCGATCATTGCACTTTTGCATGTGCTGCTTCAGAAGCTTGGCAAATACCGTACTACAAATTAAAAATACTTTAAGTCTGATTAAAAGGGTAAAGCATTGTAGGTTTACACACTACCAATACCTACACTGTATGTAGTCTCTGCTTACTACTTCGTAATTTAAACGTGTGAGGATGTAACGTACTGTTTGGGATTGTAGGGACACTCGACTCTAAAGTAGGGACTATCCGGAGAGAGCCCTTCGTTCGTAGCATGTTCCGGACAAAAGTCTTGACCTTTCATGGCCAGTAGCCGGCATGTTCGATTCTTCTGTGGCACTTTAAACGTACACATTCTTTTCACAGGAGGGTCAGAACTTTTAGCCGCTCGTTTCGCCGGTGGAGCTCCCAGTTCATCTTCCATGTCTGCGAAAATTAATAGAAAGTGAAATATAACTATAGCCGGGATATTGTCACGGGTGACCGGGCTTTAACCGTAACTGCTGTCTGTCACCCCAACACACCCAGTAACCCATACAGCACGCCAAATAATAAGTCTACCAAATTACTGTTAAGCGGAACGTCTGTTGCTGCTGTTGGATCTAGGAGTTCTACAAAGTATTTGAAATAGGCTGCGTTTTAAATGTAATTGCATTGGAATGTAATGACAAACAAATTTATAGTGTCAATGTCAATAATGTCAATTGTACTTGGCTGGAAGTGCAAAGTGGGACCTTCGTATAAGCTACGAGGAACGGTTTGCGCTCACCTCTGTAGTCTGTTGTTACTCGCCCTAAAGAGTGCTTGCTAATCAAAATTACTTAGTCTGGAACTAAAAAAAACTGTTGACCTGACCTTATTATATTATTAGTCAGGACTAAGAACAAGAACACAAGAAACGGAAACATCCGGTTGAGAACGTAGAAGTAGACTAAAATACACCACCTCAAATTCTGCAACATAGAATCAAATATAATATGTACAAATTACTCGTGCTATTATTATTATTTTCTACCTAATGGCGTGGTGATCATAATATGTAGTGTTTAATAAGCTTCACATAATATGTACTTATATATTATAGGCAACCCTAACTTTTCAGTGCAATGTGCAGTGCAGTAAAACAGAAAGAGGCAACGCTACATGGTCTGGTGGTAGAAGTTACCGTGTGCGCTGTGTTCATAATAGTAGAGTAAACTTGCAAGAAGCAAGAACGTGCACGTACACTTACTTCCTTACAAAGTCGGCGCTCCGTGTATGGTTTAGGACAATATGTGAGTACGAGGTTGTCAAGCAAATGCCAAATAATAAATTAAGTAATTTTTAGTATGTAGTGGTAGTACAGGTAGAGCGCCTCAGATGCGGATCTGAAATTAGCCGAGCCGGAGCCAAAATTTCAGCGGCCAACTGCCTGCGCCATAAGGAGCATAAAGTTCTTCCTTAGAGATAGCAAGAGTATAATACTAGATTTGAATATGAAATGCATTAGGTACATTAATTGATTCCGATTTCCCAAACTCATCTTGCCAGATCGCACTATTATTTCAGCTGGCCAATAAATTACCATTATTTCCCGGACCCGAAGCCTATGGCAACAGCTTGTTTTTCAACGCTTTTATTTCTTCAGCCAATGGATGTTGGCAATGGTAAATCGTCAAACGCATCATATTCTAATAGTTACATGTACAATTGAATAAAGAATGGGCCATGGTAGTTCGAGTTTGCGAGAGTGAATGCTTTCAGAAAGTAAACTGCGACTTGTTCGTCTTAGAATATCCAAGAATATCTTCAGGAGTAATTGGACCATCTACGAGAAATGTATAGACAATTTAATTAAACTAACAAGCAATTCCATACGTTACGCTCTATTTTTACCTAATTGGTCCACTTACTCATTTGATAGAATTCCGTATCTCCAGCATCGGACCGGGCCGAAGCCAGTGCATCTCGTAGCGCAAACAAGACACACACGCTCATGCACAGTGGAGGTTCGCCAGTAGCTATTTTATTTTAATGTCATGTTAATATGTAGGAAAATAAGAGCAGCTCCGTAACGGTCGCCTCAACCCTTACCTTTGGACCGCAATACGCCGAGCGGATTAGGTGCGTTCTTCAGGAGTGTTATCCGAATGTCTTCCGGGATATCCTTTGCTAGCGGAGGCTTGTATTCCTATTTGATAAGCATGTTCCGTCAGCATAAGCAGGAATTCTCAATATGAATCTTAAAGTAATTTGGCTCATCTTCCACATGAATGGTTACCCAAGTATTAGCGGTAAGGAGCTGGCCAGTATTCTCATCGTACTGAAGCTTTTCTGTAGTCCATAGGCCTAAGCCCATCACCATTGCCCCTTCAATCTGACCAATATCAATCTCCGGGCTCAAACTCTTCCCGGCGTCCTCGATCAAGTCAACCCGAACTATCTGTTGGATTTTAATACAGCTGGGTCAGAAAGAAGCCATTCCTGGGCATCAATGGTTCCGACAAACCTTATATTCTCCCGTCAGCATGTCAACCTCAACTTCGGTCAAGTTCAGACCCCAAACATCATAAACCTTCAAGTTGTCTCCAGGGCTTGGCCTAACAAAATCAATTAAAAGCTACATTATGCATGTCCGAATCCTTCCACTGAACTGCAGAATCATTACATATAGTGAGCAGCCAAGTCCACCCCTTCCTGCTGACAAGCCGCAACAACCTTTTCCCACTTGTCGTCCTTGATCTTCTCCCGGATCGGTTGCATTCTGTCATTGAGGATTTTACAGGCCTGAGTCGCAGCCTGCGTCTCAAGTGAAACCAGTAATACATCCATTTACCGTCCACAACAGCGTGTCACAATAAATCCACTGATTGACTTACAAAGCACACGATCTCACTCGTCACGGCTCCACCTGTTGTCATCGCATTGGCACAGGTCAAGTTATTGGAGGGCTTGACCCTGACCTTATCCATGGGTATCTTAAGTGCATAAGCTACCGCTTGAGCCGCCTATTGAAATAGACTAGCTTAGTTTTTGGAACAAGGTCAGACTCCTTCCGTTCACAGTTCACATTCTACCTTCGTATTAATCCCTTGGCCCATTTCGATCCCACCGTGAGAAATGGCCACTGTCCCGTCCACATGGTAAATCGTTACGAAGCAGGGCCAGGCCACGGAGAAGTAGTGAACGGGATACCTCATGGGGACCACTGCCATCCCGCGCTTTCTCCATCTATTGTTCTGCCGCAGAAGGGGTCGAATAGAAGACATCCTTATAACTATGATAATTTGATCGGTGTGGCCAAATGTCAGATTTGACTACCTGATTGAAGGCCGAAACGAACTTTTTTCGCTCATCATATTCGGCCGTGCTCTTCATTTCATCCACCATTCGCGGAATAAGGTTTTCCCCGTTAAACGTGACGCCAGGAATGCTGTAGATTGGGTCTCCGTCCTTGATCAGGTTCGCCATCCTAACTTCCAGCCCATCCTTCTTCAGGTAGCATGCAATATGTTCCATAATGCTCTCAATGAGGGCAAACCCTTGGGTACTTCCTACAAATTTCCTTTACTTTAGCGAATCAGCGTTGTCACCATGTATTAGGTTTTAACTTTTCCCGTTAAAAAACTTACAACCTCCACGGGAATAAGTTAGTTTCCTTCGTATAATCTACCAACAGTCTTAACAACTTATATTTTGAATTTTCCAGTAAAATCCTGGATTTTCGGCCCGAACTGTGCCTACAAACCTGGGGATCGGCAGTACGTATTAGCCGGAGTATTAGTATTCACGGCCCCAGGAGCCACGCTCCATCCATTAGCCTCGTAGCAGTTTTGCATGCAGACCATGGCCAGAGCCGAGGTCACTTCGTTGGCCGTTAGGCCCGTGTCGCAAAATATTTGTCCGTTCAGGCTCTCAATTTTTCCATTGTCGTCGAACCCGACCTGCGTTCACATAGGTCAAAAGTGAAAAGGGCTTCACGGCTACTAGGGAACCCATCCCGCCAAACCTCATATTTCCCAAAATACGGGAGCCGCTTCCCAATCATAGACATGTTGGTCTCCAAGTCAAGGATGATCCGGACCGGCTTATTGGTTATCTGAGCCGCTAGAGCACAGGCCCCTGACACTTGACAGGACCGGGATATTTTGCTCCCGTAACCCCCGCCAAGCCGCCTCACTTGCACGTTAACACTGTAAAAGATTTAGTTACATGGAGCGGTACTTGGAAGATGAACTTACACTTAGACTGCCCTTATACCTGCTATTCGGGATTCCAAGCGTACTGGCCACGACGGCCTGTGCCAAGTCCATCCACTGCGTGGCAGACCAGACGTCCATCCCATCCTCCGTTGGAGCACAGAGGGCGATCTGGGTCTCCATTTGGAAATGGTACTGGCCCCCAACCTCCATCTCACCTTTGACCGTGTGTTTCGGGACCCCGACAGTGCGGGAGACGCTGAACCCTTTTTCTGGCAAGAAGGTCTCATGGAGCTTGCCCTCCTCCTCAGCCTTCCGAAGGGCGTCCTTGATGGTCAGGATCGGCTTCTTCACGTTGTCATAGCTCACTTTCACCTTCTTCGTAGCTTTCAGAGCAATCTCCCGGGTTTCGGCAATTATGAGGCCGACTGGATAGCCGGCCGCCTTAACCTTGTCCGAGACAAAGATCTATGTAAAGAAACAAGGAACATGACTCTGATTGTGAGGTCAGGCACTAAATACATATAGTAGGGTAAGCTAAGGTGAGTACTTCGTCGGTATGGGCAGCAAATATGTAGTAGTTGTTGGTCCCGGGAATGTCCTTGGCACTGATGAACTTGATCACGCCTGGCATTTTCTGTACACGGAGTAATTTGGATCCGCTTAGTTATTTTAAATCTTTCAAAGACACTTCCAGCTTCTTCTTACCAGAGCCTCCGAGGCGTTAATGTCCTTAAGCCTCGCATTACCAACCGTTGTGAGCACGAAGGCCCCTGCAAGCTCTCCATTCATTTTCGGAATGTCGTTTACGTACTCTGCTTCTCCTGGAAAGTCAAAGTATGCCAATGATATGTATGTATTTCCCTTCCTGTACTCCGTTTAGTTTTATCGGGTGCACAAACAAAGGTTTGCTTCAATATGTAATAACATACCCGAAGCTTGAACAGCTGCCTCGAGCTTGGTTACAGGCTGATTGAGTGGCCAGTCTCTTTTGTCCGTGTCATAGACTTGGCGCCCATAAGTAACTCCATGCTCAATGTCCTCACCGCCTGATCGGAACTTACTTTGGACCGTAGTGCCCAGGATGCCCAGCACGGCCTGTATACATTTATGGGAATCATGAATCCAAACTGAACCTAGTGACAAGAAGTACACGTTACCTTGTATAGGAGTGACTGCGTCAGAGCCTTCCTGTACTCCGGCTTGGCGTCCGGCGGTTTATGATCCGGCTGAACTTCTTTTTCAAGCGCGTCAAGGGCCCCAGACAAAGTCCTTGCGTCCCCCAAGAATTTTCCAAGGAAGAACATTTCAGTGGCCGTGGCGTGAACCTAGAGATAAGGATCTTGCACCGAGTTGTCCTCACTTTGGCTGCAATAGAGAAGTTAAGGAAGCTTACAAAGTCCGGGCTAATTCCTCCAAAGCAAATGTTGGGCTTGTCTCGGATGCTAAAGTTCCTCTTTGCGTCGACCTTGAAGAGGAAGGCTCCGTTGACGTAGGCGTGAGCATTTTGGTAACGTCTTGTGATCTGTGCAAAGGACAGTATTTTATCACGCTTGCGCTAACTAGGTAAGTACCCGTAACACAGTTTACCGATAACTCAGTCATCATACCTTAAAGCTTCGGAAGTAGTAGCCCTTTTTTTGGGGTAATGATGGGAAGTGGATTGAAATTATGACCTTTCCCGTCATGTCCAGCTTCAGAAACTCAAGAACCGTGTACATCTTCTGAAGCGTTGCTGCTGATGCTTTTAACGGAATTTATTGAGACAAGTTAGCACGTGATCGTCGACACAGGATGGCTATCAGGAATATTTTCAAAAGATCTATTTACTATGCGTAGGTACCAATGTTTAGCTTGGCTCCGATGGTTTCCAGCAGCAGAAACGGATCCGAAGGAAATTCTGGGTGAGCATGCTTGGTCATCAGATTTCCGGCAACAGTTCCATTCTAAGCCAAGTGGTGTCATAAACTATTGAACACGGTTCATTCTAACTTAGAACATTGCTAAGAATCTCCGATACTCACGTTTCGTACAGGAACGTTTGCAACCCGAGAAATGTGCTTGCTCATGGCCTCCGCATATTCGTATCCATCGAGCTCAGCTGCTTTTTTTAGAAACTCAATGGCCATTGCAAGTGTGGATCCGGCCCCGAGCACTACGTTACCGGCATCTATGGTGGATTTCTGGAGCTCGCCTACGCTGCTAACGTCCAAGTAAGCATCATATGGGCCATCATTCTTGAAAACACCTATTTTCAAGGGAACCCATTATAATTCAGTGAAGACTTTCGTCGTTTCCGAGTACTCCTCTACCAGTAGCAGTGTTGCCAGCCACAATTCTATAGATGAGCCCTCCGGTCTGAAACTGCTGAAGGGCCTCGAACATGGTTTGGACGTTGAGGACCTTGACCCATTGGGCGCCCGACTTCAGGCTCAAATGAATTTCAGAGTTCTTGCAGCATTTCTCAAATCCCTCACCGCACTGATCCTGGCAGCACTCTTTCTTCAAGCAACATGTAGCCCCACCAATGTCCTAAAAATTTGCTGCTGGTTATTATTTATCAAAACGGTACAACGGCTCAAAGCCGTTGTACCGCGCCGACGTTCCTTTACCTCCATATCCGAACATTTCCTACGCAGTTCCTCTGATGCATCTACGGCCATTGATTTGAACGCGTCCAATATGGGCCTGTATCCAGTACAACGACAGATGTTCCCATCCAAATTGTCCTCAATTTCCTTGGCCTTCAGGCCCTTCTTGGAATTGGTCAAACTGGGGTTTGAACAAGTAATAATCAACGCTACAGACTACAGAGTCAGACCGAAGACAGGCCTACACTAACCTGTGCATATTCATAACCATTCCAGGAGTACAGAACCCGCACTGGGTCCCGCCGAAGCTAACCAGACGCTTCTGAATGGGATGATATCCGTCCCGCCTGTTCCCCAGCCCCTCTATTGTTGTAATGTCCCACCCATCGCAGCTGAAGATGGGGGTCAAGCACTAGGAAGGCAAGTAAAGGTCAAAATCAAACCAGTATTTGAAAAAATCCTTAGTCTCCTACCGAGTTGACGGGCTTGATGACCTCGGCCCCAGTGTTTGGATCCCTGATTTTAACCGAGACCAGACAGGCCCCACATCCGCCTTCCCGACAGCTAAATTTGGTCCCTTTAAGCCCAGCCTCATCACGAATGTAGTCGATAAGAAGTGACTCAGGACCCAAGTGGGGCTTCTGGTCCGTATTTACTGCAATCGTTTGTAATAATACGAGTTGGAAGAAGCTGTATTACCCATTTCGAAAAGTCAGTTGCGTCACAATTTTGGCAGTACGCAAGCATTGCTCAAAATGAATGACGTCGTCAGGTAGTTAGGCAGCAAATGCAAATTCATTGCGTATATTGCATTATTTTAAGTTTCAGAGACCAAAACTTCAAAAACAGCATTTAGAAAGAAATACGTAAAGGCCGATTTCTGTTTATACGGATAGAACTTATTAGGATCAAAAGCCAGGGAATGTTCTTTTTAAATACGACATATTTATATCTGTAAATTGTGACATACGACTGTGCTCCTCCCCATTAATGAAGAAGTTGACATTGTTCTGCTTCACGTCCGCTCCACTGACAAGATTTGAATATACGTATCAGATTAAATTCTTTAATTTCGTTGTTGACAGCAACTAATACTAGTGAGAATAATATGTACAACAAAGGGTTGAGAGGATTCGTCTGATGTACCGATATGGGTGCGAATTTCACCTATTTTAAATGCTTAAATGTTTGCAAATCGTCAGAAAAGCTGACAGCTTCAGAGGGAGGACGGAAACCACCTGTCTCTACAATTATTCCATATACATATAGGTCAGGTTAATATTCAAGCGCTTTGTATTTGTACATTTACGTCCAATATTTGTCTAATTGATATATTCCAGTATAAATAACTTTTTAAAGGTTTAGTTAATACTATTTAGGCTTCAGCTCCGAACAGCACAGACTTTCTCCAGGTGAATCATATCACCGGGGAAGGCAAATTATACAGTACAGTTTAGTATTTTAAGATATATTAAATTACGATGGCCATTTACCCCAATTGACTCTGTTCCGCACCCATTCTTAGTATATTCCAACCACAGCCGATCTGTGATCTTTGCAACTGCAACAATTAAAAAAAGAGCAAGTTATTTATGTATAATCATCATTGAGGGAGATGACATCTGAGTCGATTAAGGAGCATTTAACAATAGCACATGTGTACCTACCGATATGGTATTGAGCCAAGGATTTATGACATTAACATAATACCTACCGGTATCAGTGTCTTTAACTAAGTCTCACAAAGGCTGCAGTACCTACATATACTATCTAGGGTAAAGAATTAAGGCTATCAATTAAGACTACCTAAGATAAATCCCAAATTCACCTAAAAATTAACAAAATTTAACCAAACTTATTTTGGCCGAATTTTTCCCCAGTTCTGTTTGAAGGAAAAGTTTGATTAGATTTGACTATTTTTCCTTCGGTTAGATCGAGTGCAATTACTACAGTCAAACGCCTAAACTAACCTAACCTTAATTAATCAAATTAATCATGTCATGGGACAAATCTTTGGTGGAAATAACTTAAATATTTTCTTTAATTTCGGTCAAAGTAAGCTGGTGTCGACCTAGTTAATTTTTCGGGGAAAAGTGGGAATATCTGCTAATGGACTAATAATCAAAATGAACCAAGAATTAAGTCTGTTTCCGAGGAGCTGTACCAAACTGGTGAATAATACGGGTAAAAAGGGGAGGGAAGAAGGAACTCTACATTTTTTAAGGACATTTACTACATCAAGTTAGAGTCCGAGGAAGTTGTATATATAAGGTACATATATACATACGTTTCGTGAAAAGCTCAAGTAATCATAATCCGTAATCAGCAATAACATAAGTGGGGCGCCGTCGTAGTCCATGCTCTTCTGGCTAGAAGGATATCCAAACTAGTCGACCACCGACCACAACCATTCTACCTAAGTTTACCTTAAGTTTAGCAAAGGAATCCTCAAGGACGAGATACCAGACAGGCAATCTCGATTGGTCGGCTAAACTGCACAAGACGACAGTTACATAGCTCGTGTTTTGTATACATGAGATGCAGATGCATCAGAAACGACACACAATAATGAGGCACGCCCAACAATGAAAAATGAACCACCTACGCAAAAAATTGATGTGAATGAATACGTGAATATTTTAAAATGCAAAGCTGTCCCATCGGAAAGTCCAAACGGGAAAAAATATACAATTGTACTATCATAATACCTTGCTCAAGACTTCCGACTAAAAATAAGCTTTTTTAATTTATTTGACAATGCAGCCCATAGAAATTATGTAAAGCTTGAAATGACTTGCTTGTTCCCATTCTGATTTCTCAATTCTGAACCCAATTGTATGGATCTCATTGTAAAATAAATTGCTGAATTGAAAACAGCATAAAATTCTACTTTCGAGCAAGCTTTCAGCAGGAAGCAAAATTATATCGATTTGAATATGACTCATTGATCGAATTCAAATTCTCACCTGACGAGTCATTAAGTATACTGGTACTGTTCAATTTCCTAAGCAATCATTAGAATTAGGATAGGTTACCTTGAACGTTTTGGATAATGGTCGGCTGTGAAAAAGGGTACACAACTACAAATATTTGTGTCTGTTTCGAAGTTGGGGCGAAACATGTATCTATCGGTACAATAGGTCTCCACAAAACTTACGAATTGAAGTGATTTCCAAAGAGTTTGCTGGTGATGTCTTGCGCTTTACGATAAATCCTAGCTGTGTATCCACTATTATTCAAATATTATGACTGACTCAAGAGTCAAGACTGAGACGCTGGACTGAGTCGACAACAGTGTTTATGCAATCTATCTCGGCCCTTTTATTCTTTCCAGGCCCGTCCTATTAATAGCCCTACATCATGAAGAGGAGCGTGATATCCATTGTCTGTATGTCCTGGCCCGCAGCAACAAGTGTCTCCTGTCCCATCCCCCGGTGTCAATCAAGCACTTCCATCGTTTCATCCTACTTTTTACCGAGTTTTGATATCTGAGCTGTTACGTATCTCGTACATATTCTATTAATTCACAGTTGCCAGACCCCCCTTGCGTGCTGCTCCCATAATCCATAATGATGCTTTATCATCTTCTGTTCTGCATAGTATTGATGTAAAATAAAAATGTACCAATGCTGTAAATGTAAATACATTTAAAATACTAGTAAGTATTCATTGTACTTCTTCCTATTGTTTTTGGGATGGATTGGTGTGACATGGGCAAATTAAGCCTGACTGACTCTTTCCTTCCTGCCTTCTTTCTCTAATTAAGGATAAACAAAGGCTCCAATACTAGGGATTGTAAATGTACTACAAATATATTTCGTTCAAAAAAGTATCTTGCTGCGCTCTTTTTCGCGAAATTCACACCAAGCTGTATATACACCATAAATTCGGCTAATTGATTAATACAAATTCAAACAAAAATATATGCATTTTTGAAGACTTTTCCAAATCATGTACACGCTGGCTATTGTTCTAGGTCGGGTATTTCGTATTTTTAGTAATTTTGTTAATTAATAAATCAACACGCAATTGAATAAGTTTCCACCTCTATAAAATTCGAGTTCCTCCCAACGTTTAATGATATGTACATATTTCGCTTTTATCCTTTTTAACCCGCAGTACCAGTACGAAAACTACAACAGGAGCCTCAATGAACTTTGAATGTTTGAATGCTAACTTAGACGTTCACGTACAAATGTACACAACAAAACAAACTCTTTAAACAAAATAAACCGTTGTAAGGAGCACAGCCAAAGAGTGGAGTGTGACAATGTCTGACGTCGGAAACATACAGATAGTATGATCTTCACCTTTGACCCTACGTCTTAAGCACCGCGCCATTAGTAATCTGGTCAAAACTGTCCCTGAATCCATAATCCATCCAGTAGCTCGGCGTTTATGAACACTGGAACCTTTGACCTTGAAATCGAACCCTGAAACACCAAACACCATACCATGATGAGCAATTGATTACTGGCAGCTATTTTGAAATTGATGTGTTGATTTATTAGGTAAAACTAACCCTTGACCTTTGTCCTGAATGATTAAATAGCACAGCCTATGTACACCGCGTCATGATAAATCGAATAGTGAAAACCGTTTTCAAATCGATCAAGTGGTTCCCAAGTTATAAGCACTTAAAGACGGTTGACCTTAAATTCTGACCTTCGTCCTCCGACATTTCATAAAAGCCGATTATAAGAAATAGATTACTGGAAACTACAATTACCTGTGTACTCCGAGTCAAAATTATGGAGGGGGGGGAGGGGTCTTGAATCATGTCCGACATCTCCAGAAATAGCAGCACGCTATATTTGCTGAGCTCTTTAAGGTCAACGAAATGCCTTAAGGTCAACCAGACTACCGTGGTTGTAAAGAGGTTTATTATATACCTTTCGAACGACACCTTATTTAAAAATCGTTCTGTTGGGAAGACGAGTTGACCTTTACCCTGACCCGGAAGGAGGTCACTTTAGTTTGGAAATCGAACTAAATATATAGTAGTGGTTCTTCAGTTCGAGTACGCTCCGTTCCTTAATAATCTACTATTATTTTATTCTGAACAGGCCGCGTGTTACCAGTTACCATATAATAAGAGTTCTTACATAGACATTGGACTGTACTGGCTCTTAGACGGCATAGGCACTCGCCTATGTATAAGTGTAGTTTCCGGTCCTCCCTGCCCTATGACCTTTGCTTGGTATGCTATAATGTACCTACTAACAATACAGGTATAGGAAATATGAAAACACGAACTCTCCACAAACAAATTAATTTATCGTATCGTATTTATATGCACATAATATTAAACAGAAGCACAGGAGAGCATCATTGGTCCGTCCGGTTTCGAATGCGTATAAAATTTATAAAGCCGTAAAATCTTGGGACAATAATCTCGGTTCTCGATCTAGAGATAAAAATCTGATGCAGATAGTTTGGTAAATTAGACAGTATAAAAACTGACTGATGCCGGTTTAGTTTGGGAAGGTCGAATTCAATCAATCCTTTCATAGTGAAATTCATTTATTTCACTTCTTGCCACATAGGGGCTCCAAGTGAGAAACGTATGCTTTTTCCAACTGGCAATTTATTTTACCATCACAGGTGCATAGAAACTTAAAAAACTGAAAGTAAACATTATACTTGTTCCCAACTTGATTTCTCGAACATTATATTTAGATTTCAAAGTAATTTCTATGTAGAGATATTCCATTAATAGAAAATAAATTGGACCATTGGATAGAGCATAAAAGTCTGCTACAAGGCCACCGCTTAGCAAGATGAAAAATAATTTATGTCAATATGCGACTCCGCATTGAATGAATTGGGCCCTGTATCAGTAGGCCTAGTGCCCAATTTCAATTTCCTCAATCTTCAAAATTCCTCCAAGATGTATTATTCCATTACAAAGATGATTGCTTGGATATTGTAATTTCTCCGGATGGTAGTCTTTATACCGTCCGTACCTGTTTCCTAATGATACCTGATTTTACTTGAATGTCCCACGCATAAAAAGTGTCAGCCTGCCCCTTCTGTCACCGTACCAAGCTCACTTTGTTTCCAAACCACCTGTTTTTATGTCAAATAAGGTTAGGTTTGATGAGTTTAAAGTAAGAAGTCATCTCGGTTAACCAAGAAAGGAGTTTTAGGTGGCTACGTACGCGGAAGGCACGGCAGTAGTGTTGGGGAATATTGGGTGGTAATGTTTAGTAGGACCGATATTACTTTACTACCATCACCTTGCTGAGGGGCCCAGCATACCCTCCTCAGAGTTCTCTTCGTTCAGGTAGGCTGGGGGAAACTCAACCTACTGAGTGAA
>JAQFZY010000191.1:0-41125 GCA_034696285.1 Hypogastrura burkilli
CGGCTGACTGGTGCCTGGTGCAAGTGGTGCTACTGGCTCAACTCTGAGATTCGTGCCGGGAAACTAGAACTCAACCGGATTAAGTTCCGTTTCCTAAGTAAAATCTCTTTAATTTTAAAGGTAGTAGGCAGTATGATGTCAAAATAATTACTTATATGTACATAGTTACCATTTACATACACTTTGGTCAAGGTATGTATACGGTATCTGTCACAAAGTGTCACGCTCTGTGCAAATTTCGGTGGAGATCTTTATGGTGAATTCACAATTTCCGCATCCGAAATCGCCAAAGGTATTTGTAAACGTTACTATTATTTTACCTTACCACTTCTATAGTAGTTGTGATTAGAATCATTGTGTTAATCAATAATTATTATTGTGTTGTATATGTGAATGTAGGTATGTAAGTAGTTCACAATGCTTGTGTCATTGTTATTTTGTCTTCAATTTCATTTAAGTCAAAGCTAATTCTCTATTCGAATAGGTAAGCGCAAAACCAAGCCGATATTTCATTGGATTAACATTGTGATGTCCACTTCTCTGAAATCCCCGAAGACTATACAACCCTTCATTTTGTTTTTGTTAGAATTCAGAGTACTGATGCATAGAACTCCCATTTCCGTCACGTGATGCTCCTTCAATGATCTCCTAGACTATAATTTATAATTACTTACTGTGCATAAATAGATGTGATGTTTTTGGTTCTCTATCCGGTCGTACTCCTGAATGAATTGTTGCTCGTGTTCCTAAATGAGATGTTCATGTTCGTCTAAATTCAATGGGAAGTATTCAACTCTAGATTGTAATAGAATATTGTACTAGCGATTATATTTTTCGGATACCCTTTCGGTGCCGAGAAGGTATCTGTTGTCCGTCAGACACTTCAGTCGTCATTATCACCGTTCAAAACTAATCAACTAACAAAGTAACTAACTTTATCGCACGGACAGAATTCGTACCGCATCTAGTATTTCCTGTGATCTTGTATGTGGAAGTGGGAGTATACATACGCATACATACATCAATTCACCAGCTGCAATAGTTAGGAAGTACACTACAGCAAGTCAGAATGTCCGTCAGGATTTAAAATTGATTGTAGAAATAAGCTCGGGGTATCTTTGAAAGGTAGGGCCATAAATGTCGAGATTGCATAAGCGAGTGGGTGTGATGAAATTCCTATCCAGCAGTTATTCCCAAATGCATTTCTTTCATCAAAAATAGGATTAGTTCGTAAAGCCAAATAAAATAGGCATGAGCCCCGGCCTCCGTCCTGCAGGTCATCTTTAGACAGAATCCGCCTTACCCGGCTCCGTTTCAGTTTGGTATAAAAGCCTGGTCATCCGTCCCAAGAATTCGCATTCTAGTACCTATTGTCTTGAACCTGTGGATTCCTTATGCTCCTGGCTGTGTCTCTCCTCCGCGTCATCTCATAAAACCCTGATTTGCATCCCCGTGCTAATTTCTTCACAAAACTTCACCTCAGCTCTGAGGCAGGATCTCAAATTCAACAGGTGCGTGTCTAAAACTTATTGTACTTGAATGCGTAAGCACAGCTCAGAGCTCCGGCCTTTTTGTACTCCATCTTCCTTCCCCAGCCTCATTTGCATCATAGCACACATACAATAAGTAATATGCTGTATTAGACTACTCCATTCGGCGGAAATTCAATGATGATGCCCGGAACGATGACTGCTCTCCTGCTCCTTGTGGCCGTGACAGGAACAAGCCTCGGGTTCATCCTGGAGGAGCCATCCCCAGCCGAAATCAATGAGATCCGCCATCCGAATGGGCTTTGGATCGGGTACGGAGGCCTCAGCCGTCCCGCCGAAGACTACTACGTGTCCCTCAATGGGCCGGCCTATGGGAAGCCCAAGGGGACGATCCTAGTGAAGAGGGCCTTCTGGGACAGGAGTGGGACGAACATTGGGGGCGGGGACCGGACCCGGAACCGTGTTCCTAAATCCTCGTCCTCCGCGTTTGAAATCTAAATCAGTGTGATGGGAGCTCGGTGCAGTATTTATCACAGTTCTATGCATTCATTAAAGTCACCCTTAAAATTACTTATTTTCACCGTTTTTCTTAGCTCTTAACTTTCACGTTGCACCCTAACGTACAAGTATAGCCGTATAGTAATAACAGTTTGTTAATGTCACCAGTCAGTTAACATGGAGTAGCCTTATAACTCCATATCTAAATCGGCTGAAACTTCGGACAACTAAAACGAAATACTTAAGCTAGCTTAAACCAATTGAACCTAACCTAAGTAAGCGTAAACTAACCTAACCTTTAGTTTTTGAATTTTCCTTGCGAGAATCCGTTTTTTTTTAAACAGGATATTTTTTAAAAGTTCCAATATACTCAACCCGTTGACGAGGATTGTGGTGAAAATAAGTAACTTTAGGGTCGATTGTAATAGTGAGTCAATTTTAGGGAACCTGTAGTAATTAAGACATAGACACTTATCTTTAGTTTCGGCAGCCGAGCTCCTTTGCATAAGGAATTCCCTGTAATTAGTACGGCTTATTGCTAACTATTAGATAGGGACTACCGAATATCCCTAATGCAGTCAGTTTTAGACTAACTCTACAAATATTCTGTACATGCGAGTAGATTGCTTACTTATTCCTACGAGTACCTACGTTACGTACTATTTACCTTAATTTGAATTTAAAGTAGTTTGTGCTAATGCTAATGTCCCAACCTCACGCTATTGTCCGGAATCCGGTTACAACTAGCTTCAGTTCTTAGTACAGTTTGAGCTGTCGTAGCTTTCTGTCCATGACAAGCACACTTACATAAATAGTTACTCTTAAAATAAAAATATAATGTATCTAACTGCAAATTCAAGCTCAACACGAGTCTAGGCTAAAGGTAAAATTAACTTGTTGGTTCCGGTGGTTCCTTCTCCCATTGTAGAAATGCTGAATGAACTTTTTCCGTAAAGAGAGCGTCTCCATGACAGTGTTTTTACTAAACTGTCGACGGATTGCTCTCTTGAGGGTTAAAGTTAGGGCGACATCCGCCATTCTTCCGGCTTGGAGAGATGCTTGATGCTTCCTGGCCAACTTTCACAATTTCCCAACACTTTCACCACCCAGGCGTCCGCGGGCAGGCCTAAACCAAAACTGAGCGGCGCCGACGATAAGGAAATGCCTCGTCGTACTTAACTCGTTTTATTTATTCAGGCCCATTATGCTGAGCCGGGTTCGGAGGGCCTACTGTATTGTTTCTGCCTGAGAACTCTAGGTGTGAAGTGGCAGAATGTAAAAGAATGCATAAATAGGGAACGGTAGGGAGGAAGAAGGAGCTCCTGCTGAATGATAGGTGTGAGTTATGAGACGCTCCGTGAATTAATGTGAGGGTTGACCTGACTTGTGTGGGAGTTTATATAGGGACCGGACTCGGAGGATCAGCTCCATCACGTGCTGTAGCATACTTAGCCGGCCCAGGTAGGCCCCGGCCCCTGTCCTTCCCGTACTTTCAGTCTGGGCAATAGCCGAGTTAGTCCTAATATATTCGTTGACTTAATGACAGGCAGTAAGATATATATGTAGGTATGTGCACTCCACTCAGCATGTAGGGCTGGAACTTAATTGTTGAAGAGGTGGAAAAAAATGAAGAAGCTCCTTTCGTCGTGGCCCTTTAGAATTCAAAAGAGCCCTGTTGTAAATAGTTTTTATACGAAATTGGACAGTATGCGTATTCAAAATGTTCAGTTTAGGACTTCGAATTCAGTTAACTCATTCTCATTTGGAAGTCAAGTGTATAACTTCCTATTAAAGGTTTGCTTATAGCATAATTCTATGCTCTTTCCAATGGCACAATTTATTTTACAATGAAATGACTTACAAATCAAAATTAAGCATGCTTATTCTGACTTTGGTTTCTCACAGTATATTAATCTCATTACTGGAATTCGACTTCAGATTCGAATACTTACAAGCTGAATCTTCGTGGTAGGAAGAAGATCTGTAGATTTCGTTAAAAGTGTTTTTCAGTTCATTCACGATTTACTAAAATGTAAACGGCAGGTAGATTGTATTTGCGACTTGTAGGATTTCCCATTTGACCATACTTTCGCCTCGACAAACCCTTTAGAATCTATTATTTACCATAGTAGTGATTTAGATGTATCATACCTGTGGTTGTATATTGTATACATACATAGATTGACAGGTGGGAAAAGGCCTAATTAGTTCTTACATTATGGGGCCTACAAATAGGCTCCTTAAGTACCTACGGCCCAAATGACTTTGTTATTTATGAGTCAAATGACTCTCATTTCAAAGCATTTAATGTAATGACCTTTGATTTCTGAGCAACCATCATAGAGCGATACAGCAGGCAGACAGCATCATATCCTGTCAGTTAGTTTACCTGTATCCAGACGGCTCCAGGCAATACTTGTCAAATTCTTATAAATGCTCGTAAACCCGTAATGTTCTGCCTAGACAACTTTCTTCCTGTCTCCAACCTCAAGGTTTTTCTCATATTCGCGCCTTCTTGTCGTAAAATGGATTATTTGGCTCCGGAAGCACTGTGTATTGTTTCAGTTGAATGCTGTAGTTTGCCGGAATTATGATTCCTTTCGTTTTTTTACTGTTTGTATGTATCATTCCTACTATAGTAATGCCAGTCAGTAGTCAGTACTGTTCGTACTAGTATTTTAAGTTGTTTACCTGTTACCTCCCATGTGACTTAATTACGGTGTAATGACTTTTGCGTAGTGTAGAGACATAATGAGTCGAACATTAGAGCAAACAACAAAAACACATTAGGTAGGATTTTCAGCCTATTGTTTTTAAAGTCTTTGGTTAACTGTAAATATTCAAATTACTGCTGAATTTACGAGTAATAGTCTGTGCTTCCAAATTCTGCTGGGAAATAATATATTCTTGAGCGACAATTCGACATGCTTCGTATTGCGCAAACATCCGATTCTGGCCTACGACCTGATTATAACATATCCTTATGTAAGTCAAATTCATTGGAAAAATTGTGATGGCTCAGTGTATCCAACTGGCCAAATTAATATTTAACAATATGACTTGGTAAGTGTTCATAATATAGTCTTATCCGCTCTGATTCGGATCTCTATAAGCAATTTGAAGATAGTGACAATGTATACGGACGTCGAGTTCTGTAAAATATGAAGGAGCCCTAATGAAATGCAAGGTTGATGGCAAGGGACTGGTAACATTTTTCTTTTCATTTTCGGCGTCTTGGCAAGTGCTAATTGTTTAGATACATGATGTACAGTGTTCTCGAATACATATGAGCGGGAGACCAGCCTTAAGGGATCCTTGTGAATTTAAAGCGAACCGTCTTTTAGCATAGCATGCACTACTACGCAGCATATAAGCATGGTGCGAATTTCAGCAAAATCCGCACTGGCTCTACAGTTTTGTATACAGGGAAAACTGGAAAATCTGTAGACTGTAGAAACAGGTGTTGAGTGTTGACCAACGTGACGTTGCGGAAGTGCGCATTTTGTTTGGGTAATTTCCTATTTTTACGCCGGGTACTAGTGCTCTTATTACGAGGAAATATTTTAGAGGTGTAGGTTGTAGCTAAGGTATGATTCCATTCTCCGAACTTTCCATTTTGCCAGGTCACCTCAACATCCTGTGTGTCTTTAAGGGTCCTTAAGAAAGATCGGGAACTGATATGCGACAAGCGACAATGTTCATAAACGTGATGCTGCTCACAAAGCTGGGGTTATATAGGTACTTTATGCTAAAGCGTGTAGTGTTCTTACTATACCTATAATATTGTAGCCTACGATATTTGCACATTGGTTAGGAAATTGGTCAGCTTGGGAACTCGAATTCAATGGATGCAAAATTATATATTTACTTATTGAAATCCATTATTTATTTCTTGCAAATATTTAGTTGAGTCTAGTGCAGAACTTTGTGATATGTTCAATTGAACGATTTATCCTAGATTGGGATTTTTAGAAATTGTTTACAATCTAAAATAAAAATTTGTTCGCAATATGCTTTCTCATATATTGTATAACTTTTTCCCTTAATTCTACGCATCCTATTGCAAAATAAATTGCACCGCTCAAAAGTTATTGTTTGTGAAGTGCTTCGTTTTCGATAAATAATAATAATAATAAAAGAGTATAAAATTCTGGTTTAGAGTCAGCTTGTACACAGGAACTACTAAAAGAATTGATTTCAAGACGAAATGCATTGATTGAATTAGACTTCCCGAACTGGACTAACCTATAATCTTAGTCTTGTGGTCAGCGAAAGCAAGTTTCTCGCTAGCCAGGGATCAACAGTCTTTCTGGTGTCACAATACTGATCACTAAGGGACTCATACCATTGGAAAGAGCCCAATGTTTCCCTTCATACCTATATAAGTTGCCTATATTGTGCCCAATTCCCATTAAGTATAACTAGGTATTGGTCTGCAAATTTATATCTTCAAATTGACGGAATTCGTAATCGTAACATAGACAAGGAAACAGGTCTTGAGGGTGCAGATCAAGTTCCTGAGCTCACAATAATGAAGGTAATTCTGGACCTTTTTACGCAATCCGGCTGAAACATATCCATTCCGATCCAGAATTTTCTCTACTGTCCCTGGGACGAAATCACTGGACAAATAATGATCGGATGTGTCCTACTAGAAAAATATATCTCTAGTTACTGGAGATATTTCCAAAAAATATCTCTCTAGTTATTGGAGCTATTTCCAAAAATATATATCACCTTAGTCTGTATGGCCGGGTTCAATGGGTACGGCGGCTCCGGCCGGCCCCTCGTGTCTCACGTCAAGTCATGCAAAAAGTACATTTGCATGCATTAGGGTTATGAGGACTAATTTTAAGGTCCTCTCCACTCAGTCTGTCTATGGTAATGAACTCTGGACGTATTACAAAGTAGAAAGTAATTACTCGGCCGGGCTATAAGAGTAGGAGATAATTCCTGTGAAATTCTACATATGACCTGTTGCTGGAGTCGAATGTGGATTAATTTGGGAGTAGTTTGCTTAAATCCAGAATTTGGAGAAAGTCGCTCGGAGAAAGTTGGACTTAGCACATACTATTTAATTTCACATACTATTTAATTTTCGACAGGTTTTGGGCATGTGATGTGATGAGTGTTTGGACAACTGAAGTTTTTTAACATTTTAACAAAATGAATACATGGGATGTAAGTATGTATTTGTAGTACTGCATAGTCAGATCCTCCATGGCAGTGGCAATATGTATCTCTGTGTATTTATGGTAAGCCGGGAAGCCTATTAGAATATTGCATGCTAGGCCTACGTCTGTAAAGTAATTAGCTGGGCTCAGGTAATGATGGGCTCCATCCTTCATATTTATCTCAGGTGCTCTAATTGCGTTTTACTTTTACCATACGAGAGTACGCCTAATTTAACGCAGGCTGTGGACGGTATGGACTGAGCAGAGGCAGAGCCATACCTTTGGCCCATTCTACGGCGTATGATTACTCTTTAAAGGCTAATTCCCATGCTAATTTCATTTGTCAACCTTTGAGCAACCTACTGTGAGGTGTGGGCGTAGTAGAGCTGGAGTGTCAGTACACTACGTCCACTAACTTTACTTAAATAATAAAATTGACTTACTGGCTATTGACTACATACAGGAACAACTCAAAACCTTACCATTAATTAAACCCAACCGACCTAAATAAAATCGACAAAACGAACCCAGTCATAGCTTCGTACAGAAAACTGAAATAAAGATTTTCTCATGTACGAACCTACACCGTAATTCGCTATCTATCATTCAGATTGGACGCCATAGAAATTTACTCCTAGCTCATTAAGTAATTGCAGAAATTAGGGATTTTCGTGTAGGTGCAATTATTATATTTTCCCGTTAAAGCTCGTTCCCGTTTGAAACGGGATAACTATATTAAATCCGAATGCTACCCAGAAGCATGATAGCTGAAAATCGGCGCTAGCTTATGGTAAGGTTTGAAGTTACAATTCACTCCGCTACCATTACCAGAAAGCCACTCAGGGTACATGAAGCGCAAGGTCTTGGAAATGTAACTTATGCAGTGTAGCGTGTAGCACTTCAAAATCCTCTGCACAAACTGGAGATGAATGTTGAAGCTGTACGTTGTGTCACAGGTGACAGCTTCCGTAACATACAGGAGAGGTAGCTAATGGTCAGTGAAGCGGAAGTTAAGCAATCTTAAAAATTTAACTCCCTACACCAAAATGACCAAAGGTCCAATGAGTAGAGGAATGTTAAAGCTGTGCGCTATGCGACGGGTCGCGGGTGACCGGTTCCACTGCAAAGTTCGCTAATCTTTTAAGGGTAAATGATAGGATATCAGTAAGGTGGGAACGTGAAGAAAATTGTAGCCTTACGAAGGAAGTCAGCTATGTAGAAACGGGTAGAAAATGTGTATGACAGGGTTATTTGTGGATAGGATGTAAAGCTCGGAACAATCAGAGAAGGAATATTACCGTAGCAATTCTTGATGGGAAATAAATAAAAAAGGTGGAAACGGCAGCTGAAGTACTACTTGTACTTGCACTTTGAGGTATTTAAAATATTTAAAACAGCTCATGCACTACCATTCCCATAAGTAAATCATTACTTTGCTTACACAATCGTCCTCCCTGAAGCATTAAGAATTAAATATGATTTAAGAAGCCGCGTACTCACGTATGCTTATTGCAAGCGCATTTATGAATACAAATGCAGTATGCTCTGGTAGAACCTTCACTGCATATTCAGCTCCAGTCTCCAGCTCTACGACGTAATAGAGCTGCAGTTCTACCTACCCAGTTCCATTTCATAGTCTTCTCTAATGCAGATCTCTTGTTTAAATTACAACTCAGGTGTAAATGAATGTACAAAGGGAAGTCTGGTAGGGATATCAGGATCAGGAGTCAATACCCATATACCTACGCTGAGCCTGAATACTGTAGAGCCTGGGAGGGGGAGTCGTGTGAAAGCATTAATTAGGATTAGGTTTAGGCTCCGTCAAAGCTGTCCTGAAAAATAGTCAATTCTCCGAAGGATTTGTAGAACGTTTATTGTTCTAAAGATCTATAAGGGGAGTTCAAATGAATGCAACCAAGTGGGCCAAAAGGAGACGGAATGTCACCATTTCATTAACCCGCCCTTCTGCCTCCTCTTCTTCCAGCTCCGTGTACATTACGCCGGGAGCCATCGTGTGCGTGGAGGCGGAAGTCCGTGGAGACGTTCGGATCGGGACCCGAACCGTGGTCCATCCCTGTGCCAAGATCCTGGCCATGCACGGGCCCATAGTCATCGGGGACTCCAACATTGTGGAGGAGCTCGTCGTCATTGAGAACAGGTAATAGATTCCTGTATGGGTAATGAGAAACATTTCTAAAACTCGGTTGAACATGTTGTGAATGTCCTGTAGATCAAAGGAGACGCTCCATATCGGGAGTAACAATGTGTTCGAAGTCCGGGCCCACGTCGCAGCGGCCGGGATTGGGGACCATAATGTGTTTGAAGCAAAATGTAAGAAATGTCAATGCAATCTTATTAGCATTGCCTGTTAATGTCATAATTATGTAATTTTACATAGGTATTGTGGGTCCAGGAGTCAACATTGGGAACGGATGCTCCTTTGGGGCTGGGACCAAAGTGACGGCCTCCACTACAGTGCCTGACAATTCAGTATTCTTTGGAGATCCGCTCTGTCATCGCATTGCTGGAGACAGGCCTCCTGTAAGAGCGTTATAATATTTTTTACGTTACAGGGTGGAAAAGCAATTTTATTCAGATTGGTATGATTTTCAGGTCCAGAACCTTCAAATTGATTTCCTGAATCGTGTGCTCCCAAACTATCATCATATTAAAACCCCTTCGGCTCCAATAAAGCTTGCTGTGGCTTCAGCGTCAGAGCAACTCATTGAGCCATGATATATCAATTTAAACCGCTGGATTGATTCTCTCTATTGTTTAAAGTTTAACGCTTGCGTTGCACATTAAGTAATTAGCAGCTAGGCCAACGTGTATTACTTAATATCATTATTTAGTTTTTACTTCAGAATACAGTTTCTGCTTACACGGTTGAAATTATGTGGTGTGAAAGGTCAAATATTGGCTTGAGCGGTTTTAATTAGTCATAGGTTGTAAAATGATTGAACTTGTATTCGAGCCATACACCTATCTAATCACGTCATGGGATGGGTAGGTAGGTAACATGCCTAATTTAGCCACTTGGTTTGGGTTAGCTCAATTACTATAATAATTCTAGAGAAAACTTCCGTACGCTATCCGAATAATTCTGTTTCATTAAACTCGTTTGCATTTAGTTTGAAGTTCAGGACCAACGGTAACCACAAAGTCTTATCATTTGTAGTTTAACGTACTGGACGGAACACAAGCTCCACCATTCGTAGTTCTAAAGTTGGGAGGAACGTAGCAAGCCCGTGTCCCGAGTCAGTACTATCTCGAAAATGCTCAAGCTGGTTCTCGTCGTCGCTACAGCGGTTGCCCTGACCGTTGCTGCTTCCTCTGATGCGGCCTCTTACAGACGAGGAGCTCGGGAGATCCAATATGGTGTCAGTTGGAGTAACATAGGTCAAAAAACGTTCCTACCGCAGTACCCGCTCATAAACCCATTTAACTGGTTCAATCAAGCTCAAACCCAACCCACACCACCTCCTACGCCCACACCACAACCCCAACCACAGCACTACCCACTCATCAACCCCTTCAACTGGTTCAACCAAGATCAAACCCAAACCACACCGCCACCCGCAATCCAAACCCAGCGATTCAACCTCAACCCCTTCAGCTGGTTTAGCAAAGATCAAACCCAACCTCCAACTCCAACCAACCCCCTACCTCCAACTCCACCTAACCCCCAACCCCAGCCCATATCACTCAATCCGTTCAACTGGTTCCGCCCGACACCAGCAACACCACCGCCAGCCCCAGTACCAGTCCCTGCACCGGTCCAACCACAACCCGCCCCAGTCCCAGGCCCCGCTCCGGTTGAACCAATACCCGCCCCGGTACCGGTCCCTGCGCCGGTTCAACCACAACCAGTTCCAGTACCGGTTCCTGAACCGGTTCAACCACAACCAGTACCGGTTCCTGTACCGGTCCAACCCCAACCATCTCCAGTTCCGGCCCCTGCCCCGGTTGAACCCCAACCGACACTAGCACCAGGGCCAGCTCTATCTCCAGAAGATCCAAACAAGCCTCTCCTGAACAACCAACTCGAATCTCTATTCGGTCAGTTCATTTCTATATTTCCATCTAGTAACATAACCTCTGGCTTAACAAAGGGAAACACGATTTTGAGGAAAAGTAATGAGTCCGTTACATTCTTGGTTATTTAGTTAATGATACGAGAAATTCTAAGACTCAAATTAAATATAAATACCAACAGTTCTCGGATATCCTTGCCGTTTAAACTTTCCTCTTTGGTGTGTGTTTAGTTTTGTCAAATTATTTATACATTTCACCGTTCGCATTGATTCTTCAATATACATACAGATGAAGTATCACTAATAATCGTATTTAATTATTTCAGATTAATGGTGCAAACATGTTCTTCTCGATGTACTTCGTGCGGATCGTGTTAGCCTAGATGGAGACCTGTTAAAAATTCAAAAGATATTTTTTTTTTAAATGAACAATTCTAATGTACCTACTAGCATATCTTCCAATTACCTACTAGCATATCTTCCAATTACCTACTAGCATATATTCCAATTACCTACTAGCATATCTTCCAATTACCTACTATATGCATGTACATATAACATATTCAAAAACCATAAAAAAATAAATTAGAAACTTAAGATGCCATCTGGAAAAAAACACGGGACTGGTTCTAAATTCTGGTTCTAATTCCGACGCCAATAATAGATTGTAATGCAACAAAGCCGAATCGAGCTTACAGGCGAAAAAAAGAGTCGATATTTAGAAATTCCAACGCCAATTACGTCATTAATGTTATAAATCCAAGTATGGCATACCATTTTTATGGAGGAAGCCTTCGAGAAATCGCTTACCGACATATGAAAATATATGTACAGGTTTAAGTTTACCGTTGGTGGTAGGAAAATAATTATACTTTCCATTTTCGTTTTTATTTGAATATTTTTGGTCCATTTAGGGTCTATATCTATAGTATAGGCAAATCCTAACCTGTATAGACTCTATACAGGTTAGGGTTTGCCTTTGGACTCGGACACAACCGTTAACCCACAAAAAACTTATAACCTGTCTAAAAAAGTATTTACATTGATGAAAAACGTATAAAAATATACTATTAGCGAATTCGAGAGTTATTATGATTAGTTTCAGTTTTTATTATAATTTATTATTTTTATTAGTTAGCAGGTTTTATTATAAGCTGTGCTTTGTTTTGTCTGAGCTTCAATTGCTCAGGAAATCCATTTCACATAGACGCATATGATTTCATTTGAATTAATTGAATTAAATTAATTAAATATTTCGTTTTCTGTTCACGTTATCAACTGTTTTAGCTAATTCGGTGCGAGTAAAGAAAGAGAGACCAAAAAAATGAGCAATTTGAATATTACAGTGACACACAACACATTAGCAAGCATGGCTTAACTTAATAATACGGCGCATCTAAATTCGTTGGGACAAAAGCCAGGCTTCCGTGTGTTTGTGTTTGTATTGCCAACATTACCCTTGTGTTCCTAGAGTGGGGATTTTAAATTCAGCATACAGTCACCCGGAACGGGAATTTTGGAAAATTACACCTGCAGCCTGTCATCTGTCCTCGCGACCTTCTCGTCCCAAACCCATACAGAGGTCAAGATGAGTGACGGGGACGTTGAGAGCCGGCTCAGTTTACTCAAGGTGGGGACCAACGGTGAAGAGGGGCACGGGCACGGTCACGGGAAGGGGCAGGCTGGGAAAGGGACTGCTGAGGAACAACCGAAGTATATGCTACGGCTCTGGGCCGCCCTCTTCTATGCAGTTGCTTCATTCCTCATTACTGTCGTCAATAAGCTCGTCCTAACTAGCTCAGGGTGAGTGGCAAAACTAAAAAAAATAGTGATATGATTGGACTGACATGTTGTGTTTTGTGTTATGCTGTTAGTTGTCAGGCGTAGTTCTGAGTTCATAGTTGTAATTCTAATTCGTAACTTCAGCTTATGACAAAGAGTTTAAGTGTTTCGTTGAAGTCTGTAAAACCGTGCATAATTTTTTAATTCCAAAATTGCAAGTTTTCGGGACGCTAAGAAATTACTAATAAGACTAGCTACTGGTTGGCATTCACCGAAATGAATTTACCAAAATGTATGATGTAATGTAAAGTAGAAGTAATTTTTTTAAATTGACTTTACGATTGACAGGTTCCCTTCGTTTCAAGTCCTGGCCCTAGGGCAGATCGTCTCTACTGTGACAATACTATTTGTTGCCAAAGCACTCAAGTTAGTCAGCTATCCCTCCCTTGGAAGGGACACGTTTGGGAAGGTATTTGCTACTGAACACTTGAAACTTGACTAAGTTAAGCAAGTAAATATTTTCCAAAATTCATGGCATTTAAATAAAAGTACCATATGACCAACACATTGTTTCAAATGGGTATTCCCTAACTACAGTAACTTATTTGTTCTTATCTTTTACTCGTTTTTTTTCTGAACAAGCCACTACTGGCATCACTTTAACCAAAGATTGGAGTACCTGCCACTGCGGGAATAAAAACAATTTTTAGATTCGGTAATGTGTTAGGTTACCTGAAACCTGAAATGCTGATATCCGATGTATTGATGCATACTTGGTAAAAGTTTGAGTCCGATATACGAGGCAGTACTTGTCAGTTTGGGCATTGTCCTCTACAGATTTAAGATATAATGAAATTGAGTTGTGCTCGACGACTAAGTTTAAACAAGTTGACATTTCCTTCCAGATCTTTCCTCTCCCGTTCCTTTTCATTGGGAACGCAGTGACGGGCCTCGGTGGAACGAAGGAACTAAGCCTTCCCATGTTCACTGCCCTAAGACGCTTCTCAATTTTGCTCACCATGGTAGCCGAGTTGTATATTTTAGGGTAAGTCTACTGATACTGTGTAACGGATAAATATTTAACCCTCAGTTATTGAAGCGTTGAAACAAAGTGTTCAAATATCTTGCTTTTAATTTTATAGAATTAAGCCTGGAATGGCTGTGCAGTTTTCTGTCTACACAATGATAGGCGGGGCAGTCCTTGCTGCCAGGTATCATGTCATTTTCAAAACGGGATCTGTTGGAGCGAGCGGGAGTAAATTAGGCGCTATGTTCTTAATTCGTAATATGTTTTTGTGTTTCGACAGCAATGATCTAACCTTCACTGCTAGCGGCTACTCTCTGGTCATGGCGAATAACATGTTCACGGCCGCAAACGGGGTTTACACGAAGAAGAAGCTAGAATCCAAAGAGTATGGAAAGTATGGGCTCATGTACTATAACGCCCTCTTCGTTCTCCCGCCTGCTGCGGCTATTGCCCTCTTTACAGGGGAAATTGAAAGGGTGCGTGTGAGCAATATTTATTAACTGACCGTAAACTAACGGACTCTTCCTTTTTACAGGCAGTAGCCTTCGAAGGCTGGTCCAATCCCGTCTTTTTAATGTACTTCTTCTTGTCTTGTATTATGGGCTTTGTACTGAACGCGAGCGTGGTGCTATGTACGCAGCACAACTCGGCCCTCACCACCACCATTATTGGGTGTCTCAAGAATGTGTCGGTGACCTATTTAGGGATCTTCATTGGGGGAGACTACGTGTATCAACCTCTCAACTTTTTAGGAATCAATATAAGGTGAGGGTGTAGATTAAATGCTAAGAATGACTTTACGTCGCCTTAATTGTGCGGTTTAAATTTATTACATAACATGTCTGTCTCATTTGTTTTATTTCCTAATTCTAGTGTTTTGGGAAGCCTGGTCTACACATATGTCACGTTTCGTCGGAAATGATCCCAAAAGTTTATGCTGGAACACCTTTCATAGTGCAATTTTTCACTGACACCTTTTCAGAACGGATATTCTAATTTTTGGTCTCCTATGAAATCCTATTTTCATAATGGCGTCCAAAGCAGCTAGCTGGTCGCACAAAATGTATTACCTATTTGTGTTGCGCATAGTCCTAATCCTCGGTACAATCCGTGAGTGCCAACAGGATAATTAATCCTAATTTATGAATAAGAGTTGTGATTAACTAAATGCTACAAATGTTTATTCTACAAATAGTCTCAATTCTCAATGTGCATACACATTGCACTCATGTATTCAGTGTATGAAGTATTGATATTTTAAGTGTTGTGTCGTTGTGTCAATTGTGAAACGTGCTCTTGCTCTTGTATTACTGGAAATGTCGGTGCTCCAACTACTGATCTACTACGGTTCTGTTAATCTTAGTTTTTTTTAAAGTCCTATGTATGTTCAATATTAAAGCAAATTACAAGACAACTAAAACTGTCACAACCTATGTCGCAAGGGGTTCATTACTTAAACCATATTCAGCTAGATAAGTGGCTATCTTGCTATGCTAAATGGTTAGCAAACAATTTGATAATTCGATTTTTACACTGACATTTTAATACCGTAATCCAATCGCGGTTTTCCTAACGGGAAACCCGCAGACTTGGAAGCGCTGAGATTATACATATATTCACAATGACCATGTGCCGCTGTAGATACCTACCGATATGACCTATGAGTTAATTACTTATATGACCACAAACTGCAAGATACTATGTCTAGCGTCCTCTATAAAATCACGGTCCCGACGGCCCAAGCCCTCATATCCTTCCACCGTTCGTTCAAGTCGAATTCTAAACTATAGTCAAGATGCGTTTCTTCTTCATCTTTTCCTTTGCCCTGGTCTGCCTGGCGGCGCTGTCCCAAGCAGCCCCTCAGTCACGTAAGTGAAGGTTTTTAAATTGAAAATACCATTGCGTTATTTTATTATTTTTTTTTTTAAAGAAATGTATATTAAAAATTCTGAAACTGAAATTCTGTTTGAATTTTTTTTACACAGCGACTCCCGGTGACGGTGTGGAAGTGAGCAGGTCGAGCAGCATTGGGGCCGACTACATCGTGATTGACATCCCGAAACCAACTATCCATTACTATGCTTCGGCCGGCAAGCCAGAGGCACCTGCTGCAGCCCCATAATCAAATCAACCAGCACGTCGTAATGGATTCATGATGAACCGAGTCTATCTATTCAACTTTTATTCCCTGTGTCTATTCTATCTTTCCTCTATGAATATCGGGTGCTTATATTACTAATCCACAGTTAGTAGCTCTTCATTGGTCATCTTCTGCTCTTCACCAAATCCAATCTATTATCTGTGTCTGTCTGAATAAATTCTCATACACTCTTTTCCCTCTTCCGATAACAGAATGTCAAAGCGTGCGTTGTTGGAATTATTTTTGTCATTTTTAGAAAGGACCTTACCGGATTTAGTACAAATATTTCCATTTTGGGCTCCACTAATTGATATTAATTTTTGAACCATGTGGCTACGTGCGCAAATTACTTTCATTTTTCCAAGTACCTACCCGCCTTCAAAATTATTTTTTAGGTATACCGGACCGGGGTCATAATGTCCGCTGTATTACTACTATTTATAACTATTAACTTAAACCTCAATTTGCTTCCATAATAAGAAAAAAAAAGTTATGCGCGATGGACCAACCAAGGGTGTTGGATCAGGATAGGGTCTAGGATATTTTACCTTACGATACAGTTTAAGTCGGATGGCCAGGGAGCCCAAAATGGAAATATTTCTACTAAACCCCGCAAGGTCCTTTAAGAAGGAACTTTGTTAAGTTTTAATTAAATGTCAACCGTCGTTACACATTGTGACGTGTGTTTCTCTTTCCTGTCAAACGTTTAGTATTGCTGATCCGCACTAACGTTCGGGACGAATTCGGAAGAATAATTATTCCGAGTCATTATCTTTTGTCCGAATTAGAGTTCGTCCCCTGAAGCTTGATACTGGCATGACAAGTTAAGAAAATGATTTTAATAGGTATACAACATATATTCACCACGATTAAACCGATGGAAATAAACTTAAAACATGCAGTAGTTCCGGGTTGTAATGTAAAATTTCGCGAAACCAAGTTCACTTTTTGCCATAAATCAGTATTTCTAGCTTGGTCAAATACATATAAGCCATATTGAAATCCCCAACCAATATTCACGATAATGAGAAGTCTTGAGAAGGCTCAATAATAACGTCCCGAGTCCTGACCGCAAAGAGACATTCGAAAATCGACAATCTCATATCAAAAACAAGACGTCTACCACTGAGACTATCCTGGTTTGTTTGAGATGCGACCAACATGTATTCATTTAAAAAAGCATTCTATTATCAATTTACCGCATGTAGCACAATTATCCGTATTAATTGTTAAGTGGTTAATTAGGATTAGGAGCGAGGAGTGATACAAGTATAAGGATGGCTCTCCTGATATTCTGTAACTATACGATGTTGAAGGCAGGCCTCAGTTGACCCTGGGCCCTCCCATACATCGGTCTGCCCATCTGAGTCCAAAATGTCAAGTCTGAATATTATATGGACGCTGCTCATCGTGGCGGTCCTAATGGGCCTAGTCACTGCACCTGACCCGAGTAAGTATTGAAATCTTACTGACCCCCTTCCAGCATTTTTATTAATAGGTCGTTTAAAACCGGATACTTTATAATATATTTCAGAGGTGAACCTGATCCTAAATAACGACCTCATGGAAGTTTGGATGGGGAAAGGGAAGTCTAGGGATGATCTTGGGAGCGATAAGCTGACAATAACCAGAACTGAAGACCACCAACCCCCTACAGTTGAGTATGCCTACCGTACTTACAAGCACGAGAACTTCAAGAGCACGTTTGACCCCATGGTTGACCTCACGGAGCACAGCGGAAAATAGTGGACTACCTACGGCGTGACAAGCACAACTCGACCTGGATTCGACAACTAGAGCCTGTTCTAACAGCCTCACAGTCAATATAATTTACATAACCCTTCAGATATGAAATAAATTAATTGTTCCGCAATGTTTGTTCTGTGAGCCAAAATCATAATTTCTTCAGGGATTTTTTTTTCTGTGATTTAATTTTAATACCTGCCTAAGTTCAATACTTTGAGTCGTAGGTAGGTACCAAATATTTACAGCATCACCCGTAATGCTGTATTGTGCGGAAATTAAAAAATAGCGTTGCTTTCATCATCATTCCTACTTATTCCACTTAAGAAAACAGAATTCCCGAGACCTAACCATCAAATGTAACAGCAGACCAAGTTTGATTAATTAGGATTAGGGTGCATAAATTACGAATTAAATCTAATAGTCGAGATAAAAGTTAGTCTGCCTTCTTCCATAACACTTTGGCATAGAACTTTTGCTTTAATGCTTGATAAGAATTATGGAGTCATAAATTGCCGAAGAAATATACGATATATGATCAAAATTAGAGAAGGGCCAAGAACTAAGATTAACAGCTCTTTAAAGTTTACAAATATAGACACACAGCAGAGGAGTCTTCCGTATGTAACTCAGATGTACTTTTTGGTAGTCTGGGCTATATAAACAGAGATTAGTACTACTCCCTGATCCCGTCCTGACCTTCGCCTGACCCAAGCCGTGAATCCATGGATAGCCGGGGTCCTATAAAGCTAACCCAATTTTGGATCAGACTTTTCAATTGCAACAAAGGTCCTCGACAGGGAAGGGACGAACAGGGAACGCATTCCCTGCCTCCATTTGCAATATGAGGCTTCTGTTTTACAGTGTCCTGGTCCTGGGATCCCTCTGGGGTCAGGCATCCGGAGCCGGGCAAGTCCTGCAGTTCAACTGTCATAAGCTCTATCGATTCTACCCGACTCAGCCGGACCATATCAAGTACTTGGTTGACCTCAAGAGTTCCAGTGAAGGGGTGAGCACTAGGCATGGCGACGCCTTGCTCTAGCTTTTTAAGCCTGATATTATTTATGTAAGGCTAGGTTTGTCGACTAGATGGTATTTGACTTACGTAGCCCAGTTAACTAACATAATGTTGGATTAACTCTAGAATTCTGTACGAATATATAAGCAATAGAATTCTAAGTTACATCTGTTTTGAAAAATTCTTGAGAAAATTTCTACCGTAGTTTCGATCACGACCTTACCAAGCACCAAATAACGAGAGGAAAAAGCTTTAATAGTATAACAACTGCTCAAAGCTAAAACGTGAATTATTCCCGAAACAAATTATTTATTTTAATTTCTCAAAAAACCTAAATTAAGGATTTTGGCTAGTTTTTTTTTAAACTTTAATAAGCACTTTGTAAAAATTTTAGATTATTTTCTGGACTCCCGTAAACGTTATTGGGCAGTACACTGACATTCTGTTCCCACCGGAGCTCCTCCATGTCGTCAACACAATCCTCTCCAAGGGCATTCCGGGGCAGGAATATTTCAATCGGATCCAAATGTAAGCATTTCATTAGCCTTCATAGTAATATGTACAGCATATCTGAGTATGACAGAGGTCCACTCCACTATATCTTGAAGATGCTTGACAGCTAACAGCAATAGTGTATTCTTAGAACAGGATGATAAAATGGAACTGCATAGAGCAGAGGTTACAGAATCGTGAAGATGATTAGTTTTTGACATGTTTTAAGTTGGATTTCTAAAACTATCTCTATCACGCTCCAGACTATAAACTTGGAGTGATCCCTGTTATAAAGCTCTGGCGACTCTGGTCGGTTCATTGGGGTCACTAGTCTTAAATTTACTAAATGTTATCTCACCTAATTAATCCCGCATATCATTTTCAACAAACAAAGCCATTTGTCTGGCTGCTAGGAAAAAGTCTGGTTATCAATAATTTATGATTCAGGGTCAGGCGCCAATGGCTGGGAACAGTACTTGGCAAGGTCTTTAAGATTTGACACTGGTCTCTGTCAGTCGAATGACATTGGCTGACATTCAATCAGAGCCAACGTTTCGGGAGGGGCTCAAAGTTCAAACAGATAAAAGATCTTACGCGCAGTGCGCGTATAACATTTTACACATTTTCCGCTAATTTTGTATGGATAAGTATCCGACCTTTCGCGAACTTGGCATTTAAACTTTGTCCGCGCTAGTCAATTTCTCAATTAATGTCCCCTTATTGTTGATTCTTAGAACTTTTGGAAATGCTCCGGACAGCACTCTGGGCGGGGCCTGTCCAGCCCGTCCCATTGTCAAGCCACCAGCCCCTGAGACATGGGTCAAGATATCCACCAATAGCCTCTTCACAATCTCCCTAAAGTCCAGGCCGGGCTCCATCCTGACCTATTCCAGCCTGCCCAGCCAGTCCGGGGGCTACTTCTTAGAGCTCCTCACAAGGCCGGGCCCAGCCTACGCCCCTGGAGGCGCCTCCTTTGAGACCGCCCTCTGGCGCTTCGTCCCAATCCCGCAGAACCCGGGCTACTATGTCCTGAGTAACAAGGTCCTGGGCGGCCTGAGCACCTTTATCCCCAACCCGACTGCCGGGAACAAGCAGCTCGTTCTCACAACTGACCCCAAGAAAAATGCAGGCTTGCCCATGGACCGCGTCCTCTGGAGAGTCATCCCATCCTCCATCCCAGGCTCCTTTAAGCTCAAAATCAAGTCCCAGCCCTATGGCTACGTGACCTGGGGTCAGGAGCTCCCCACAGGGCTCCTCATGCAGATTGACGAGCTCCCGTCCAACCTGCCCAAGTACGAGAGTGGCGGGGCCTGGGAGGGCGAGGTTTCCTTTACCTTTGTTGCCTACGACACGATCCAGGGCCCTGATATTCCGATCACGGACCCTGTAACCGAGGGCCCAATCATCGTGGAGCCTGTGACCCAGGGCCCAATCGTTGTGGAGCCTGTGACACAGGGCCCAATCGTTGTGGAGCCTGTGACCCAGGGCCCAATCGTAGTTGAGCCTGTGACCGTGGGCCCAATCGTAGTTGAGCCTGTAACCGTGGGCCCAATCGTAGTTGATCCTGTGACCGTGGGCCCAATTGATATTGACCCAATTGTGACTCCTGGCCCGGACCCAACCGGCGGCGATGACGAGGAAGACGAAACCATTCTACCACCTCCAGATCCTCTTGAGCCAACACCGGTCCCTCTAGTTCTTGGGGCCTTCTACCAGATCACGCTCAAAAAGTTTACGGATTCCATCCTTAGCTACGCTCCGGACTCAACGCTGCCCGGCGGAAATCCCTTTACAGTTGTTCTCCAAGACTTGCGTCGATATGCCCCGGGCGGGGACCAGTTCCTGACCACGCTCTGGCGCCTATCCGTGACTGAAGAGCCCGGATACTACTTCCTGGAGAACTATGGGATCCTCGACACGATCGGAGGCTATACAGTGGGAACCCCACCATCCAAAAACTACTTGCAATTCATAACTGATCCCGTGGAGCAATCCAAGTACCAGAAACCGGGTCCTGACCGGAACCGCCTATTTATTAGAGTACAGCCTGCCGCGGATCAACCTGGATATTACACCGTAAGTCATAGCAGAATTATTGATTTAATGTGTTCGGGAATCTTCTTGCTTTGCTTGCACTGTAATCTATGTTTCCCTTTCCCTGCAGATTCAGTTCAAGGGCTCCGACGGCTACGTGACCTGGGCCACAGTACCCAACGCCGACGTGGGCTACAAGTACTTATACCTGGACGGGGAGCCTTCAACGCTGGTCAACTACCAGCCCAATGGTCCCAACCGGCTCGACGTCCTCTTTGGGTTCAAGCAAATAGCCCTGACCATTACGGAGATCCAGACCCGGACCCCAGTCATTTCCGGGACTTACTATCAATTCACAATCAAGAAGTTCCCGGGATCCATTTTCACGTATACCAAGGGGACGGACGGAACCTATTTGGGTAATATTGCCACAACCCAGCTGACTGGCTACCAGCCCGGTGGCTACTGGTTCATGGACGGCGTTTGGAGGCTAACGCTGGTTGAGCCCGGCTACTACATAATTGAGAACAAGGGCCAAGGCGGGATCCTCGTTTTTACCGGGACAGCTCCTGGGAAAAACTACCTGCAGGTCATCACGGACCGAACGGGCTACGAGACGGCCGGGCCCAAGCGGGACTCTGCCCTCTTCTCCATTACACAGGCCCCTGAGACCGGCTACTACGTGATTATTCACAAGGGGACGAGCGGCTACGTGACTTGGGCCAACGGGGTGGGCGGAAAGACGCCCAACGGCTACTTTGCCCTCGTCGACACCGCAAATAAAGGGTTCTACCAAGTTGGTGGGATGTGGCGGGAATACGTCCTCTTCGGCCTGAGCCAACTCACACAGGTTAATCAGGGCACGGGGCCCCTCCTTCCCAAAATCTATTACCGGCTCCAGTCCAAGACTAACCCGAACTCTTTCCTGGTCCCGGGCGGGAACTCCACGTCCGGCGGAAAACTCGTCATTGCCTCGGACAGCACGGACACCCAGTACAACTTCGGGGGCTGGTCCTTCATGGACTCTCTCTGGCGCCTCTACTCCGAAGGGGACGGCTACTACGTTTTCGAGAACAAGGTTGCGAGCCCGGGCGTCCTATCCTACGTCCCAGGGACCGACAACTACCTGGAGCTCATTAACACGAGCGGGCAGGCCGGCTTCCAGATTGGCGGGGAGAAACGGGACGGAGTCCTGATTCTGATCAAGCGTGCCGCCGAGCCGGGATACTTTACGCTCCAAATCAAGTCGAGTCAGGGCTACTTGGTTGTGCAGACGGACAAGACGACGGGGGGCTACGTCGTGAAGGTGGACGCCTCTCCTGCAAATCAACCCTTCTACCAAGTTGGCGGGAAGTACCGAGACTTCGTCCTGTTCTCTTTTGGCTCCGTTCCGGACGTCAAACCCTCAACCGGGCCCATCCTGCCCAACCTCTATTACAGGCTCTCGGTCAAGTCGAGCCCGACAAGCGTACTGAGCTACACGAAGAAGGAAGCCCCCTTCGGAGGCAGCTTCCTCCAGCTGGCCACGTCGGGCCTGGACAAGTTCTCCGTGGACGGGGCCTGGTACAATGACACGCTTTGGTACTTCAAGGCCACCGAGGTCCCGGGCTACTACATAATTTCCAACCTGGGATCGGGTCTCGGGTTCCCGGCCAGCTACTTGACCTCCCCAACAAAGTCCGGCTCCCAGCTCCTCTACCTGCCCAACAACCCGGGAGAGTTACAGAGCTTCGGCCTGAGCGGGCAGTACCGGGACCGGGTCCTTGTCTCAATAAGGAAGGCCGTGGGGCCTGGGATCCTTCCCGGCTACTTCACGCTCAATTTCAGGGACCTTGGGGACGGGCTCATTAGCCAAAGCAGTGAGTTGAGCTACTCAGGGAAATACGTGCAGACGGATAACTCCTTAGCCACCACGCAAGGGCTCTGGAAGGCCAACTCCAGTTCCGTGGACGACTACTTGTTCACAATTAGTACGGCCGTGCAGACAGAAGTTGAGCCCGTTGTGACGACCCAGATTTCAGGTGGCTACTACGTGATCAAGATCAAGAGCAAGCCCAGCGTGCTGACCTACACGCGGACCGAGACGTCCTTCGGAGGCCGCTTCCTCCAGCTTGCCACATCGAATCTCCCGACCTTCGCCCAGACCGGGCCCTACTTCACAGACTCAGTATGGCAGATTACGGAGTCCGAAGTCCAGGGCTTCTACACCTTTGTGAATCTGGGAGACCCGAACGGGATCCTGACCTCGTATCTCAAGTTCAGCGTTGGGAACTCCCCCAAGTATCTCATTCTGTCAGGGAACCCCGAAGAGCAGAAGGAGTTCGGCCCCGGTGGTTCTCAGCGGGACAAAGTCCTCTTCAAGCTTACCAAGGCCCAGGGACCCGGCTTCGTATTTACAATTCAGGCCAAGTCCTACCCGCTCGGCTTCGTCACGTTCCTGCCTGAGAAATCGCCTTTCGGGACCTTTGTACAGGTCGACGACGCTGTGGAGAACCAGGCCGGATATCTTCCGACTGGGAAGAACCGGGATGACGTCCTTTTTGAGTTTACACGAATTGAGAGCTCTGTGATCGTCCCGGTCACGACGCCTAAACCAGTAGTGGATCCTACAGACGTGACACCGACCGCGACCCCGCCACCAATAATTGTAGAACCTGAGCCGGCCACGGAGCTCCGGACCGACACTTACTACGTCATTAGCCTCAAGTCCAAGCCAGACTCCCGGCTCGGCTACGTAGATCCAACAGTGGAAACAGTAGGCCTGAAACTCTTCCAGTTGATTACAAGCGGGCTCGAGCAGTACGCACCGGCCCAGCCGCTCTACACGCAAATCCTCTGGCGGTTCCACCCAACAGAGATCCCAGGCTACTACACGCTGGAGAATCGGGCAATCCCTAACGGTCTCGGAACCTTCAGCGTGAAGGACGGGTTCCAATATTTGGTAGTCAACTCGGACGCACAGGACGCCAAAACTTTCGTACCAGAGGCCCCACTCCGTGGCCGGGTACTTTGGAGCATCCATCCCTCAGAGGTCAAGGGCTACTACTACTTCCGAATCCTTGGGCTTCCCAATGGGTTCATTACTTGGAAGAATGAGCATACGACCGACGGGTTTTACCTTATGGGAGACACTCGGTCCTACAACAAGGTCATGTACGAGGTTGGCGGGAAGTGGCGAGAGGATATCCTCTTCAAGTTCATGCCGGCAGATTCTACGCTCCAGGATACTGAAGTAGTCCCAGCCCCTATCACAGTCCCGCCCTCCGTCGTCACTCCAGATCCCGATGAAGGCTTCGTCAAGATTGGGCCAATCCCAACGGCCCCGACCCTCTTTACCGGCATTATTTACAGGCTAAGCCTCAAGAGTGAGCCCAACTCGGTCCTGGCCTACCTGCCCGACGCCACCAAGTTCGGCGGGCTCTACTTCCATCTGGTGACACAGGGAGTTGAGGCTTACCTTCCGGAAGGTCCCAGCTATAACACGACCCTCTGGTACATTGCAGGGACAGAGGTTGAGGGCTACTACACGCTCAATCAACTCTCTACCGGCGGCATTGCGACCTCCTACTCAACATACTGGTATATGCCATTACACTAACAAGCCCGCGCTAAAACTATTAGCATTATTTAATTATACAATGACTGGTAATTAACATTCCTATAATATTGATTTACAGGTCTGGGAAATACAACGTTATCATCACTGATCCAGGAACCAAGAAGCCGTATCAGTTTGGAGGGGCCACGCGTGACTTGGCCCTCTGGCAGATCCAAGGCTCTGAAGTCCCGGGCTACTACACGTTCACCATGAAAGCCTTCCCGACGGCCGTCGTGACCCAGAAGAAAGAAAAAATTGGAGGCGGGGTCTACATCTATCCCATTGAGAAGGACCTGGAGAGTTATGCCGTTGGTGGGCCGTCTCGTGACAATGCCCTCTTCTCCGTCCTCCCAGCCATTTCAAACTACATTGTCAATGGCAAGGTGTCATACTTCAAGTACGAGTTCCCGCCGAGGTCCACTTGGGACTTACCAACCAACGTGGTCCAGCTTCAAGACATTACGACGGCCAATCCTGGGTCTGAGGATGCCACGGTCACGCTCCAGCACACGGATGAGCGGCGGAGCACCAATCGGTTCGTCTACACGTTCAACGAGAGCTTCCCGCTCCTGACCCGGACCACGATCATTGGAGGGATTGACGGCTCAGTTGTTCCTAACGTTGTGCTAACAGCGAATAGAGGGATCATTGCAGGGGAGCCGATAACGCTGGAGAGCACCTACGACTACAACACGGCCATTGAGGTTAAGGTTCCGGCCCATTCCTCCGTGACCCTCTCGGCCTCCTACCACGTGGTCAACCTGGAGATCCCCTTTACGGCCATTCTGGAGATCACTTCTGGGGCTCTGCGCCCGACTCTGGACGGCTCCGCACAGGCCGTCCTTGTCTCCGGAAACTCGGTCGTCGGCTGGCTCAAGACCAAGAGCTCAGGGGCCGATGTGATTGGAGTCAAGGGGACCTCAGTCTTTGTGAGGCTGACGGGAACGATTAAGACGACCTTTGCGACCCCAATCCAGGCAGTTAACAAGGTCACGCCTCTTGTACCAATCGTCCCGACACCGAATAACCAGACTACAGGAGGCGAGGACATAAATGGAGGTGAGATCCTTCCGCCAGATGACACGAGCATACCCCCGGAAACTGACCCCAGCCTCCTCACAGAAGACGGGTACGAGCCCATTGTACGGATCCCTGATACTAATCTATTTTCTGGACTCTTCTACCTGGTCTCCCTAAAGAGTCAGCTCAGCTTCCTCACCTTTACACGGAATCGAACTATGGGCGGAGGTAAGCAGTAGCCCTAATTTGATGTGTGCCCGCATTTAAACAATTTATTTATATTGGTTACTATTTAAATTAATTTCTATTACATGCGATTTCATTACTAAAACGTTTTTTTGTTGTCAAATGCATCCGTCGATGCGCTTCTGTAATTGATTAAGACGGAGTTTACAGTCAGTTCTCAAATCTAAATTAACTTCTTTGAGTAGTAGTTGAATATATACAATATATTTGTAATGAATTCCACATTAACACAATTTAATTAAAATAGTAATAGATTTCAACCAAAATAGTAGCAGTTTAACAATAAGTATTTTGATTTCAAAGATATTGCATTTCAGTCTACTAAATTCAACCATTGATCTCCTTGTAGGAAACTACGTTCAGCTGGCCACCTTGCCCGAGCGGCTTCCAAACTACGCCCCCAGCGGGCCCTGGTATCAATACGGGCAGTTCCGCTTCACCTCCTCCGAAGTAGCCGGCTACACGATCATCCGGAACCGGAAGAGCGTTGGCTACGTAGTTGTTGGCCAGGACGCTAGCACAGACGGAAAACTATTAGAACTGACCCGGGCCCAGAGCGCCAACGTACTATACGTTCTGGGCGGACGGTTCCGTTCGAACGCCATTTGGAGCCTCCTTCCAACCCCAGACCAAGCCTACTTCCAAATCCGACCCCAGAGTTTCCCCGGGGCTCTGGTCACGACAGACCTCAAGCGCCCCTCCCACTCCGGCTCCCTCATCCAACTCGACGTTATCGAGACTCACGTGCCGGACTTCAGTCCCAACGGCCTCCGCTACGACGACTCCCTCTTCACCATCCTTCCGGCCAACCTCAAGTTCCATGCAAAGGTCTTCAACTTTGCCTACCAAGTCCCAGCTAAGGACCTCGTTCGGACCCAGCACTTGACCCGCGTCGCCCTCATTTCCAACATTTCCCTCTCCAACCCGACCCCGGCCATACTCAAGTTCAAGCTTCAAGTGAGTCACCCGGCCGCTTCGGCTGCAGCCGACACCAATGTCCTCCTATACGAGTTCAACGAGAACCTGAGCTTCCTGACTGACTACGAGCTCCAGACCGAGCTCCGGATCAATAATCACGCCAATATTGAGCGGACCTTTAGTGGAGGGTTCGGGTCGGGCCAGACGATCCGGATTGAGGAGGCCGTGGACTGGTCCTTTACCACGACGCTCCCGGACGTCCAGGTCCCGGCCTACAAGGCCGTCAACGTGAGCTACTTCTACAGTTCGATCCGGAACGTGGTCACAACGTTCAGGGCCGAAGTGGAGATCAAGGGGATCACGGATCGTGTGGCACTGAACGGGAACATTGTGCCCGGGGCCCCGCTCAGCAGTCCCGAATTCATCATGGAGTACTTGCGGGCCCAAGGGGTGAAGGACATAAGGAAGTCCGAGTCCGGGACCGTGATCGTGGGGATCAGTGGGGCCGTGGATGCTTCCTATGTCATTCCGGCCAAGGACTTTACGGTCAATGAGAAGGAGCCCAAGGACTGTGAGGATGTGAATCTGCCGGTCGTCACAACAACTACGCCCAGGCCTGTGATCACGACGACGACGACAATGGCTCCTACTACCACCACGACTACCACGACCCCACGCCCTACGACAACGACTCGGCGGACCACGACCACCAAGAAGGCCGTATGGCAGGACGAATGGATGGAGGCCTAAAGTCGAGTCAGTGTGAACATAGAACCATCCATTTTGTACGGAACTGACGAATTAGACCAAGTGACCAGCTGACATTGTCAGCAAACGTAGACGATCAATATTAAATGCAGGTACATAAATACATTTAGTTTTTAGAATCAGCAGCTATTCCAATTGTTAAACATATGCATTATTGTAGTAGCTTAACCGAGTATTCTAACCTGAAGGAGAATAAATACGGACAGAACAAAATGTCGCAGTTGCTTTAATTGGATTGAACTTTAATTAACCTCCAGTGATAAGAAATGAGCCTTTAACCAAAGGCTAATTATTAGTCTTCATTTAGGCAGCATGGAAGGATTAGGGATCTGACCACAGGAACCATGCCTATACTCTCGTTGACTAATAGCTATGGAAAGGTTCATTTTACTCTGGAGACTAATTCCGTTAGACCCATCAGGCAGAGGAATCCCCCGTTTTACTTAAAACAAGTGATGAATACGATCAAATCATTTAAGGCTATTGACATTGACGTTGAAAGCAGTTCTTACAATAGCTATGTAATTAATATATTAGTGTTATAAATCCTTTATTTCAATCTTAAAATCAAACGGTGATTAAAAAGGTCTAGGAGATAATTCAGGAACTTGGAAAAATGTCCAGCCCTTACACACAGACTATTGCTAACTTCTTGGTGCTTATCTGCATCATTTTGGGGATGTGTGTAGCTGCAGATGTGGGGAATAGCGGTGAGTGGTCCTAAGTTAGCGTCAAGAAAATTGTCTTAACTAATAAAACGGAACACTTTTGAAAATTACCTAAACCTCATTATAAGTCTGAACTAAAGAGATATCATTCATTTTGTTTCGCAATAAGAATTGTGTACAATAATTAATTATTTCGCGCGTGTGCAGTATTATTTTTTAACTGTTTTAAGCTGTCAGCATAATAGAAAAGTAAGAAACGAAAATTGTCCTCCCCAGGCCAAACACTTTTTCAATAATTTCACTACCTATTCTTGAGATGGCTAGTGATTACGAGTACGATTCATTTTTTATATTTAATAAATATTTCTCTGTCCGTTTTATTCGGTTTTAGCTACTTGTAAAAATCAGAAAAAGTATGTTGAACTACATGATTTTTCCAATACGAGATTGAAAATGCTGGAAGCCTGAAATAAATCCAAAATACTGTATTTTCAAAAAAAAAAGTTTACTATTTAAAAACGATTATTTAATTATTTTTTTTAGAATCCCTGACTCAGCATCCGGAACAAAAGCGATTTCTAGGGTCCTTTGCAGAATGGTGGTATTTTGTAGGCTGACCATTTTCTCTGGACATTGAGCTTTATATTGATCCTCATGGAAAGGGCGGACAACATACAAGCGCTCCAGTTCTGCGCTGGCATATACTATAAGGTCGAAGTCGTTCAAATATTTAAAATATATTTTGTCTTACAACTTCAATATGAAACTCCAACCTGTACAAGTAAGTAGCCCTCACAAACTACAGTGAGGTTTGTCGGATCTGTAAACCGTTGTTGAACAGATAGGTTGACATTTCTTATCATTGTGAGATATTAGTATTAGATTAAGAGTAATTAAAAGAGCCAACTCTGACTACTGTTCACTGGGAATAAGACTCACACTTCGTTTATATTGCTCCTAATTATTTCCCGTCGTGCGGGCTGCGGACGGATGCTGGATCCTTGTCGATAGACTCTTGATTCTATTCAGCACTAGATAATAATACCTTAAATATGTCTTTACAATGCAGATAGTCCACACACTTAAGGCTAAGGACAATCTTAATTAAATAAGATAAGTCTAATGCAGCATCTATGGAGTTCCATGAATTTTCCTCAATGAAATTGCACTTGAAGATTGTAGAGGAGGATAGGGAGGCTTATAATATAATACAATGGTATAAATAGGCCTGTTTTCTTGTCATAAACTCAACTCACAGGAAGGGCCTTATCAAAGTAACACAGTTTCCATTGTCCTAGTTCCATGTTAGTGTGACTCATTTTCTTCGATGACAAAAGTCATAAATTCCTGAAGCTGGCCCATTCCGTGTTTAACACAATACAAAGAGACTACAATACATACTAGGAGTCAGTCTCTTGTTATCTTCGCGTACCTTCACATTATAATATACATTTCGCGACAATTATCATTTCATAAATTAATATTCAGTATGAAGACGTACAACCTCTTCGTCCTCTTTATTTCCCTGATCTTGCTTCTGTGCTTGGGCTCAATCGTCGGTAAGTAATTATAATTAGTAAAGTAACTATGAATATTATTTTTGGAGTAAGTAACTTTGTTGAGACTATAATTCGAGGAGATACTGATAGTATTGGGCGGAATAAATCCGCTAACATTTTCGCAACCCTTTAAATGCATTTTCCGGTAAACTGAATTAAATATTTAGGTGGAAATGCGGGACTCGTGAGACCAAAACGATGGTCCCTATTTACCGTCGGAGAGGGTTCCAGCGTTCCGAGTCAAGTCTCAAGCTTGGTTGACGAGCACACTTCGGACTACGTACCCTCCCCGATCCGGGACTACCTCAAGGACAACTTTAAGAACGCTTACAAGAGCATGTCTGATGACTTTTACAGGACGTATATGTCGGACTTTGGAGGTAATAAGTTTGCCACCAAGCTACCGTAATTTTAATCCGTTCATTTTATAGCATTAATCTGTACCATAGAAGAGACGAATAGACTAGTTCCTATTATAACTACTATAATAAACTAATACGATGAAACAGATGTATTGAAAATCGAGCACTTAATAAAGGAACAGTGTTTTATTGTTAATGTATTTTTTTTCGGTTGTCAAAAATATGATACGCGTCACGCGTCCAAATCTTTCATGCGTGAAAGCTGCAAAAGTCTGATGCGTTCTGGAATTTCCTTTTTTCCATACAGCGTTACGACCATAACCTACTTAGGTTTTATATGTCTTGTTTGATCTACTTTTCCTCTGAATGAATCAAAGACCTGTCGAGTGCCCAGTGCATACTATACTACTGCAAACTATAACACACTACTCACGCATAATGCCGTGGCATGACTCTGTATTAGTGCATATCTGTGCCAAGAACATGGCCAAATGGAGTCCTCAGACTGAAAAAATTGAATATTGAAGAAGGTCTCTGGCTTGGATTTTCCATTGCGTCATAGAAACTCTGAGAAACTCATAATCGGCCCTTGACTTTGCCCAATAAAAAAGAGCAAAATAGACATTATGCGCGTCTTGAATGGATTCAGCACCATGCAAACCATTTTCAAATACCTCATTTGTGTCATTTTCTGATGCAAATTGGATACATAATCTGGTTTAAATATTAAATATTTGCGAACTTTGTGAATAAACAGTTTCAAGCTTCGGATTCAAACTTTTACAGCCACCAGAATCCACGACGGGTCAAAATACTGGATAAGTGCATGAGCAATGAGAAGCACCCCTTGAATTTAAAATACTATGTAGAAATGAAATTAAAGTACATACGTGCATAAGTGGAAAATTATCTAGCTTCAGGTTCTTATTTACGAGAATGTCGAATGTCGAAGATAGACGGATTCTTATCATTTTGCCAAGGTTTGGCTTGACATTTTTTTCCTGAGGTCATGGATGCGATATGACGACGTAACATGGACAGTCAGCCTACAAGGTGCAATCTCATGTAAACAGGATGCTATAAAAGGAGCATGGAAGATTTTCCTTTTGCCACATTCAGGTCTCTTTCTAGCCCGACCGGCTCCGGCAGTTTGAGCAGAATTACCATATAGAGATTAAACGTTATTTGCGAATTAAGAACATACAACAACTTCTGCGACTAGTCTGTAAAATAATTATATTTAAGTACTAGTACTTTGCATTACGTCCATAATCTAATATTACATAGAAATTGAAATGAATTCATCTTCAGCTATTTTACTACTCTTCGGCCTGTCCGTGTTGCTCCACTCATGGAACCAAATACAGCACTGCTCTGCAGCAAGTAAGTCCCTCCAAATATGCATTTGGGTTTAAATAACTAATTCTGCTGATAGGTATAACTGCAAACTATCGGTTCTAATGCGGGACCTTGACTTGCAGGTATAAATACGAAGGAACCTAACAGCCTCGAGATCCCTGACTCCTCTTGGACCGTTTCGCATCATAAGCGTAACAGGCGGAATACGAATAGACTTGACCTGGACTACTCCGAGGAAGACCTCTACTACGATGAAAGCTATGAGAATTGGGTCTCAAACAAAGTTCGAACGCTCTGGTACGGGAAGCCAACGACGACAACCACCACGGAGGCACCTCCAATAACCACAACCCGAAAACATTGGTATCCGGATCTACCAATTGCCTGGGGCCTATAGGGCCTATTATGTTCCCGAATGAACTCCAATTCAGTATCATAATTTATTGTATATGTAAACCTGAACCTGAAGGCAATGACGATTTACGATCCGGTTATAATCTCAAATCTCAATATGCATCCAGTAAGGGTGAATGGGTCCAACCATATTACGTATATTAACGTAATTTTTAGCACGTAAATTAATGCACATGTTGTAGTGATAGTGATGTAAAGTATGATAAAAGACAACGAATTTAAATTTACACCGAATGTATAAGTAAAGTATGCTGTGAGTGAAAATAAAAATAATACTTACGGTTCATATGATCTTCTATGTATGTAGTATTGCTTGTAACTGCTGTTGCAGACTGTTTGCGAATTCAGATATTTGCATACTGACTTACTGACACTGCACTGACGGGGTCAGTTTGGGAAGCCGAATGTAAGCAATGCAAAATATCGCAATTAAATCACTCTTTTACTTGTTATTAAAGGTTAGAGACGAGACGAGAACTGTATGCTCTGTTCAATTGTGTCATTTATTTTACAAAATAAATGCATCGATATCTTGATTGAATTCGACTTCCCAAACTTACTTCCCTGTATGCATACTCTGTACAATGTACAACTATCTAAATTCTACATATAATCCGAAATCCGAACACGTAAAATGTCGAATTAAGCACGTTTTGGTTATTATTGACATTGAGAAAAGAGTTTAAAATCCGAACATATCTCTGACAAATAAGAGATTTTTTATAAAGATGGCGGGAAAAATAGACGCGTCGTTCTTCACCTTCACTTTCACTCTTCATTTTTGAAGGAGAGCAAGAGCAACTGCCCGTTCGTTGCAAGTACGTATCCAGTTCTTGAATAACTTTTCGTATGGAAGCACGTAACCTTTGGAAGATACGCAGCAGTGGAAATCCGGTAAGTGACTGACTGAGGTTAACTTGGATGTGCACTGTGTAGTAGTCGTGTTCGTGCTTGTTTCTCCTGCCTTTCCCTATCAAGCAAGCAACCGAGAGTTTTGATTTCATTCTACATAGTTTCGAGTCCAATCTATTAATAGCTGTGGCGTTGACCTTTTAATAGGTGTAACAGAAAGTGACACTGCTAAACGTCAGATCTCGATAATGGATGAAGACAAGGAAGAAGAAGTAGAACTGGACCAGGAGGCGGGCTCGACGAGTGACGCTTTGTACATGTCAATGTCTAACCCGTGGCAGAATGAGCCCGTGTCCAGGGATACATTCCGCGACATTTTGCGAACTTTGAAGAAGGTAAAATCTACAATAATTAATTATTGCATATAGAATATTGGACATTTGACATGTGCACAACAAAATTATCTAAGTTGGTGTGGGCCGTAGCCCTTAGCTTTATGTCTTGCCTTACGGTGTTCGAGAAATCGACAAAAAAAAATACGATTTAGAAAAATATTCAGTTCGTTTCTATTTCAATTAAAAGTAGTTATACCACAGAGCCCCGGCCCAACTAATTCAGAACTCTGTGAGTTATACTGGAGACTACGTTAATTAATTTTGAAGTAAAAAAGTCGGCGGTAGGTTAGGATTTTAATTATAATATATCGAAGGGCATCAAATTTGATGCCACAGGGTGACCAATTTTCTACAGGAGTACTTTTTTGGAGCCGCAATTTGCATTGGTTACATTGAAAGTCTTCAAATAAGAGTCAAATTTGATGCCCCACGTGTGACGTGAGATTCTTACATGCAACAGCATGGGGGCATCAAATTTGATGCTATGGACCAGACTGCATTATTTATTTTATTTCTACAGGTTCAGAGCAAGAAGCGAAAGAAACGTTTGGAGAAAGTCGGCTTCATTGTCGAGTTTTTCGCATTTGCAGTTTCGGACACCCGTGTAAGTGTAATTATTTATTACTTATCCGTATCTTATCTTAATACCTACATATCCAGTATTACCAGTACAATACACAGTAGCTCTCTAATCCTAATCTTAAACGATAAATTATGGTGGTTGGTTGTGGTTGTGCTCTGTATTTGCCATATTACTCCAAAAGTTAAATTTTATATAGCATACACCTACAAGTTTTGAAAAAATAATAGTTTGTTTCCGAGATTTATGATAGTAGATCCTGATTTTTACTATCTTTCATCTTTTTTCATCTACATTTGAAGGGAAAGGAGCTTTTGGCAGAAATGACTGATTTTGTTGTTGAAACCGTCGCTACAGTTGATCAAATGCTGCTTATATTGATGGAGAAAGATGTGAACGTGGTTCAACCTTGTTTGATGTTTAGCCGGGATGTCTGCGTAAGTTCTACTTTTGTAAAAAATATTTATTCAGATCCGACTGAAATTCGCATTAGAACATTAGAAGAATAAACAGTATTAACTGGTAGTCACCGTAATAACGTTGCTGGATTCATTTAACAGAACGTTGTCGATTTTGATATAGTAACCGAGAAAGTTTTCGAAATTTTCATTCTGCGTCAAATGCTGCATTTTGGAGAGTCAAATATCTGATTCTCATGACTGGCATTTTAACGAGAAGCAGTTGACATTTAATTTTGTAAAAAGACCTGGGAATGACTATGTATGAAGCACATACCTACTTAGGTCTATGATAGTAACTTTTTGATTTTTAAATGTGTGTGGTGCACCTTCGTTACGTACCCCACGGACAAAGTAGCTTCTCCTGACAAGCTTACAAATGTGTGTTTCGCAACAGGTATTATAGTGATAAATTCTGAGATTCAGGTAGCAGAAACACCTATAAAAACTCATGTCACGTGAAGCCGGCTTTTATTTAGCTGCAAGACCTGCAGCTTTGTGGAGTGTTCCTCTAATAGTGTTTTTTAATAGAGAATTTGATGCGCGATTACGCGCTTTATCAGCAGGGGGACAGACTGACGGACAGACACAAACCAAATCTATATACCGTATTTCCTACGTTAACACGGAAAAAATTCATATATTTGGCCATTGGCCATGCGAGGACGTAGACACGTGGATTTCACGTTCCTATTGCACATACTTAACAGCTCTTCTAGACTGAACGACTCAACCTATTTTAGCCTATTCAATTTGTAAATCTTACGAGACAGGGATTTCCCAAAATGCCTCGCTGAGTAGGGCTCCTAATCCCAACTTCAATATGATGCTACCGAAATTCATCGGTGGTACTGAACACCATCGATATTTTCAATATACCAAAATAAGCCCTTTTTTGCCGGTACAACGTACAACACAAACAGTGTAACAATTGGTTTGCCGGTATACCTATAATTTCAGCTTTTGAAACTCATCACCCTGTTTTACTTCGTTGGATGATTTTACTTAAGTTTTTAATATTTCGGTTTCGGGTGCAGAAAATGTGAAACAAGAAGGACTCGGCACGGGGCACGGATAAGTTAGTTATGGAGGACTTAGTAATAGTACCACATCGTCACATGCTTTTTTTTTGTTTCGAAAATATTTCAGGAATTTCTTCAGTATCTCAGGCATACCATGGCAAGCCAAGCCTTTATGGGTTGTGTGGAGAAGTTATACACGTTCTACTTGCGTCTAGTTGCGCAATACCCCAACTCGTGGTTCTACGCTTTGGCTGCCGCTGGACCGATGGAAATCATCGTGCTAGGTTTTGAGGAGTCCCCCAATAAGGACGAATTCTCCAATCGCATGGAGGCTCAAATGTAAGCTAATATTTCATAAATTGTATTAACAAGTATTTCGTACCATTTCGTTGGCATATTATGTATTTAGTTGTAGCCGATTGATTTCATGCTAATGTTTCACTTTGTCCTCAATAGGGAGACTTTTACTAAGACGGTTGTTTGTTGTGGAGACTACCAATGCCAGCACTCCCTTATGGTTGTACTAATTGTATGGCTGCAGCATATTTCACCAGAAACGAGAACCCAATTTCTTACGAAATGTTTCAAGGGGGTTCCACCGGCAGTAAAGCAGGTCTTATTCAAAGATACGTCCAGATATGATCCAGATTACAAGGGAAGATTTTTCTTGAAGTCACTAAACGACCACATTGCTAAGACGAGTCATCGGCTGGTCAATTCTCTTGTGTGTCATACGCTCTTTGTCGACGACGAGCAAATACAACCCGCGAAAGTAAGTAGCAGTTCTACATGCTTATGCTTACCTATACACCTACTTATATTCACAACAGGCAGGTTTGATAGATACGAGCCCTATATACGTATTGCTTCAATTTCAGCACGAGCTCATTCCAGAGTTTTGGATTAGCTTTAGCAAAGGGAGTAGCAGAATCCATTGCTTCTGCTCATTTCCAAATGCGGACTGGTATAGTATCAACATCCACAAGGACGACGTAGACTCAGCTTGTTTTTACTGGTCCAGCAACTCCAACTTCGTCAATGCTCACAGCCAAGCATCATCCTGCCACCTGAGTCAAGTCTTGCCCACAACACAGAAATCAACCACAAGTGACAAAAGCTTTGTTTCTTTTGTGCACATACGTCTCAAAGAGGATTTTCATTCCCTTTGTAACATGCCTGGGGTTGGTGTCGGAAAAAAGTCCATATTCATTGTGTTTAATGATCCAAAGACAGCTGAAGAAGCATTGGACCTATTGCAGTTGGAGAGACATGATGTTAGTAACATTTAAATGCGGACACAGACAATTTTGAATTTGCGAACATTCGGACTAAGTTTGATAAAATATTTAATGTTGCCTATTTTCAGTTTGATTCAAGCGGATGTAAGCTCTCAACTGAGCTTAAGAACTTGGTAAGTACTTTAGATTTGTTTACTTTACATATAACATTTATATGGGGACATTGTTGAATATACAATATAGTATTAAACAAGAAATTCTATATTTTGACTTCCGAATTCAATGCTTACTTATCCAATCCCATTTTATGCTGTATGTGTACCTACATCCAGTTACACAATAAGGACATCGTTTTCACGGAACTCTTCGATCACCAGTGCACCAAACTCTATGTTCCGCTGGGTGAGGATTCGGAAGAGGAGCCAATTGGCAAGTTTACTACTAAGAAACGAGCCTCAACGCCGAGATACCCAGCACGAAAAGAGGACGAGAAAGCAGCTGAGAAAGATGGTGCTAAGAGGCGAGCCTCAACGCCGAGATACCAAGAACGAAAAGAGGACGAAAAATCAGCTGAGAAAGCTGGTGCTAAGAGACGAGCCTCAACGCCTAGGCACCCAGAGCAAACAGAGGCGAGTAAGAATGTTGAGAAATCTGTTACTAAGAGACGAGTCCCAACGCCAAGATACCCGAAGAAAACAGAGGAGTGTAAACCAGCTGATAAACCTGCTGCCAAGAAACGAGTGTCAACGCCTAGGTACAACGAAAGAACTGAGGAGAGGCCAGTAGAGACTGCTGTTGCCAAGAATCGACTCCCGACGCCGAGGTACTCCTCTGCCACTCCAAGAGATGAAGGTGGCAGTGATGGATACGCATCTCCTGAGTCATCTGGAATGAACCTAGTCTCAACGCTGAGCTACCCACCTGCAACTCCAAGATACAAAGGAGTAACTGATGAGTCGATATCTCCTAAAACGCTTGGATATCCAAGGGCCAGTCCAAACGAAGGTCACAGCGAGGAATCGGTATCTCCGGAGTCACCTGGAAAGTACCTCATCTCAATGCCGAGATACCCACTTTCAACTCCAAGACACGTATCCGTCAGAAGTGAGTCGATAAATCCAAAGTCAATTGGGAAGAACCCACCGGCCACTCCTAGATACGTCCCGGAAAAAATTTCATTTGCGAAAATGTTCGGAAACAGAACACCGCTGGCAAGACGTGGCCCTCCCTCCGATGAAGAGGACAACGCGTCCGTCATCGCAAGTTTTTCAATGACTCCGGGTTCGGTTAAGAGGCGTGATGAGACAATTGATAATGACACGGACGTTTCTGACTTATTTTCTAATGAAGCCAGCAGTCAGAGTAATGACCAGTCGAGTCCTTCTTTCTTCTCAAAGCCTCACCAGAACGAGTTGAATCTGCAGAGTAGCCTATCTAACCGAAACGAAAATAAGTCAGCTGTAGGCTCGAGTCCAGATCCAGCTGATGTCTCGGCTAGTCCGGATCTATTTGCTGATGTCCAGAAGAGCCCGGACTTGTTCTCAAAAATCGATGAGGATGAGCAGACCGTCAGTCAGAGTCAGAGTAGTGACCGGTCGCGTCCTCCTGGCTTATTCTCAAAGCCTGACCAGAACGAGTCGAATCTGCAGAGTAGCCTATCTAACCAGAACGAGAATAAGGCGGCTGTAGTCTCGAGTCCAGATCCAGCTGATGCTTCGGCTAGTCCGGATCTATTCGCTGATTTACAGAAGAGCCCTGACCTGTTTACAGATAGCGATAAGGATGAACAGGCCAGCAGTCAGAGTAGTGACCAGTCGCGTCCTCTTGGCTCATTCTCAAAGCCTGACCAGAACGAGTCGAATCTGCCGAGTAGCCTATCTGGCCAGAACGAGAATAAGGCGGCTGTAGTCTCGAGTCCAGATCCCGTTGATGCCTCGGCTAGTCCGGATCTAACCGCTGATTTCCAGAAGAGCCCTGAGCCGTTCTCAGATAGTGATGAGGATGAACAGGCCAGCAGTCAGGGTAGTGACCAATCGCGTCCTCTTGGTTCATTCTCAAAGCCTGAACAGAAAGAGTCGAATCTGCAGAGTAGCCTATCTAGCCAGAACGTGAATAAGGCGGCTGTGGTCTCGAGTCCAGATCCAACTAATGTCTCGGCTAGTCCGGATCTATTCGCTGATGTCCAGAAGAGCCCTGAGCCGTTCTCAGATAGCGATGAGGAGGAAGAGGCCCGCAGTCAAGGTCGAGACCAGTCGCGTAATCTTGGGTCATTCTCAAAGCCTGACCATAAGGAACCGAATCTGCTGAGTAGCCTATCTAGCCAGAACGAGAATAAGACGGCTGCTGTAGTCTCGAGTCCAGATCCAGCTGATGTCTCGGCTAGTTCTTATCTATTCGCTGATGTCCAGAAGAGCCCGGATCTAATCTCAGATAGCGATGAGGATGAGCCGCCAAAGGTAATCATAGAACCTGTCAAGCCGAAGTCAAGAACTCTGGGGTATCCCAAGGCCGAACCTCGCTACTTTGTTACTCAGAAGCAGCTACCAGTTGTTCGAACGCTCGTTCCGAAGCCAAATGCTGGTGACCGAGTCCCCTGCTACATGCGTCCGGTCGAGGAAGACATTTCAATGACAATGCCACAAGATGTGTGCCCATACGACGTATTATGGGTAATCAAGAACGATCCTCTCTACACGTATAAAAGGTAATTTAACAAATTCGAAATATTGTTCTTGTACCTGATTCATAGATACTGGTATTACTGGATTTTGCAATCTGTACCTAAAAGCCGAATGAATACTTCCAGAACGTTATATTTTTTTTGGGTTTCTATTTCAGTACGCGGACGAGGACTATGTTACAGAAAAAGATGGACGTGTTCTCGAAGTATGCAACTGAATTGAGGGAGAAAAACTTGGTGGATCTGGCACATTGCACCGGGTGTTCCGATTCCGGAGAACAGGCTGGGAAGCCAGCGGCCGGGAAAAACCAGCCATCTTCTCCCAAAAAGAAGCCAGCGGCCGGGAAAAAACTATCATTGACGCCCAAAGGGAACCCAGCGGCCGGGAAAAGACTATCATTGACGCCCAAACGGAACCCATCGGCCGGGAAAAAACGATCATTTTCGCCCGAAGGATATGCAACTGAATTGAGAGAGGAAAACGTTTGGGATATGTATTCAGATAGCACCGGGTGCTCCGATTCCGAAGAGAAGACTGGGAAGCCAGCGGCTGGAAAAAAACAACCATCTCCACCCCAAAGGAATCCAGCGGCCGGGAAAAAACTATCATTGACGCCCAAAGGAAACCCAGTGCCCGGGAAAAAACTATCATTGGCGCCCAAGGGATATGCAACTGAATTGAGGGAGCAAGACGTTGAGGATTTGTATTCAGATAGCACCGGGTGCTCCGACTCCGAAGAAAAAGCTGGGAACCTAGCGGCCGCGAAGAAACTATCATTGGCGCGCAAGCAAAATCCAGCGGCAGGAAAAATACTACCATTGACGCCCAAAGAGAACCCAGTGGCCGGGAAACAAATTTCATTTGCGCCCAAGGGGTATGCACCTGAATTGAGGGAGGAAGACGTTGAGGATCTGTATTCAGATAGCACCGGGTGTTCCGATTCCGAAAAAGAGGCTGGGAACCCAGCGGCGGCGAAAAAACGGTCATTGGCGCCCAAGCAAAAGCCAGCAGCCGCGAAAAAACGACCATTGACGCCCAAAGAGAAGCCAGCGGCAGGAAAAAAAAGACCATTTACACCCAAGGAGAAGCCAGCGGCAGGAAAAAAAAGACCATTGACGCCCAAAGAGAAGCCAGCGGCAGGGAAAAAACTACCATTGGCGCCCAAACAAAAGCCAGCAACCGCGAAAAAACGCCCATTGACGCCCATGGGGTATTCAACTGAATTGAGGGAGGAAGACGTTGAGGGTCTGTATTCAGATAGCACCGGGTGTTCTGATTCCGAAGAAAAGGCTGGAAAGCCAGCGGCGGCGAAAAAACGATCATTGGCGCCCAAACAAAAGCCAGCAACCGCGAAAAAACGCCCATTGACGCCCATGGGGTATTCAACTGAATTGAGGGAGGAAGACGTTGAGGGTCTGTATTCAGATAGCACCGGGTGTTCTGATTCCGAAGAAAAGGCTGCAAAGCCAGCGGCGGCTAAAAAACGATCATTGGCGCCCAAACAAAAGCCAGCAACCGCGAAAAAACGCCCATTGACGCCCATGGGGCATTCAAC